>BMAW01132259.1:133790-172790 GCA_019974015.1 Nephila pilipes | reverse complement strand
CACTACATTTTAAGAAATTAAAAATAAATATCATAAACTTCCTTTATTCTTCACAGGATAAAAATTCTAACACAAATTCCTAATTTTAAAATAAAAGTATGTTATTTTTTTTTTACATTTTTATTGTTTGTATGCTGCACATTGTTCTGAGGCTTCTTTTAAAAATTAAGTTCTTAAGGATACAATAATTGAAAAAACAAAGAAAAATTTAGACATATTTTTAGGAATTTGAAAAATTATAGGTTTGCAATCATACAGCAGCTTTAAATTAAATCATTCAATTTTTCTAGTTAAGTAAAATATTTTGACATGTAATATGAATATGAACAGGTTGACTAATGGATAACTTAAAGAAAAATACTTTTTTTCCGAATAAATGCAGGAAATACACAATGAAGTAATTTGACATAAATAAAGTGCGAGAATACTTTATTTACAAGAAATTCAAAACTAAGACATTTGCGAAATTTCATATAAAAAGCTACAAAAAGTTTGAACTTACAAATACATAATTAATATAAAGAAAGCTTTTATGACATCTATTGCGCTGGAATTTTATTATTCTATTATTCTGAAGTAAAATAATATATTTTGCTTAAAATAATTCTTTTGATTATTTAAAGCGTCAAGTGGTTTATGAAAACAAAGTTTTCATTTTTTTTAACTCTTTTATCTATTTAAAAATTACTTCTGATTAAATTCAAGAGGAAAATATAATTTTTATAATATATTTTTTTCATATTAGAAGAAATATTGGAATAATAATAGATTGGAAACTATGTTCAAAACCTTTTTTAAAAGCACAAACAAAGGAATCAATTGAAATGCTTTCAAGCAACTTTCAAAACTTTTAATATATTCGTCGAAATTACCAGGAAAAATATTGAATTATTTTCTTCTCTTTGTTGCATATTCTGAGTATTTGGTATATTCTGGGTGTATCTGAGGGCGTTAGTTAAAAGTACGTACCGTTACACAACACTGAAATTCGCTTAAAGGAGCCATTTTCTAAATTTTCGGTTTTAGAAGTTAGTAATTCTTGTAAATGCTTACATGTTAAAATAGAAAAACATCATCAATACATTTAGGAATCGAAGAATATCTCACAAAATGTAGAAAAAAAAGTACGATATTTCCTGTTATGAATAATGTCTTACGAAAAGTATAAATTAAATTCCAACAAATAGTTCCTCTTTCATTTTACTTGATATACTCATTCAAAATAAAAATAAAAGTGCTTCATAATTATATTATTAAAATCATAAAGAATACTAGTTAATATGACAAAAAAAAACAGTTTGTGTAATTCATAGGAGAGTATTAATCTCTTATTCACCAACAAAGTTTGAAGTTTTTTTCTTAAAACGTTTTTAAATTGCAAATTTTTCAACTGATAATCCCAGATTAAAGTTACTATAATGCCTATTTTGGACAAATATAAACCTTAAGATAGTTACTCTGAAACAACTTTTCTTTCTCTTGAAAACATTTTTAAGAAAGCTTTGTATATTTTCAATACTAGTATACGTTACAAATTAAATTTCATAAAAGATAGAGTGCATCGTTTTATAAAGTAACAATAAAAATTAAGAGGTGATTCCAAATAGAAGTGTTATTTAAAATATTATATTTTTATGAAAGAAATACATCAGAAATAATATTTAATAACTTTTGCTTTAGAACAAAAGATATTTAATCCGTCAAGTTTTCAAAATTATGTTTAGAATTGTGCAATTTTTGCTTAAAATCCTGAAAATGTATGTACATTTAATAACTAAGATTCGCATCTTTCTAAGAATGATAAATGTTTGAAAGCTGAAGGAATTTAATTTATGCTAAATAAATAGAATTTTTTTCTCGTTATATGAGTTTTATTCGTAATGAATAAAATATATAGCTACTTCTTTAGATTAGGTAATTTTAATCAAGGATGAATTTTTACAATTTGCATTTCATCTTTTCATTATATCACATGGACTTGGAAAAAGTCATCTCTTAATGTACTTTAACGATATGTTTGTATCTTATCCTAAGCAGATAGTATTTATTATTCAAAAATAAGTACAAAAATAAACCAAATAAATCTATTACTGTATGAAACTCCATGTTTCAGGAAATTTGTATTATATAGTTCCCCCTAAGGAATCTACGAATTCGAATTTCGTTTACTTGCATTTGCTTCATTTTATCCTCGTATATTAAAAGGTAATATTTAATACTTTCAGATATGTACATATTTGATCAGATTTAATATGAATTTATGTTTGTAAAGAAATAGCTAACTTATAATGTTATATCAATAATGTAACTGTAATTTCAGTTATATTTCATATGTAACTCTAGAGAGAATTTATCTGTCGCTTAAAAATACATAAAAAATTAATATAATTAATTTATCCTGAAAGCAGCAGTTACAATAGAAATAAATCCATGTTGCAAGCGAATTTTATCTGAAATTTCATTATTATTCGCATTCAAGTAAAGTAAAATTAAACATTACGCGCGATTTCGATTCAACTATGTAAAGAAATTCTTTCATATAAAAAAAAAATCTTAACGTTAGCCTTATTTAAATTAATTGAAAGCCAAGAGCAATTTGTTTCTCTCTTAATTGCATTCTCTTTTTATGCAAATAGCATGATAAAAAACTGTTTATTCCAGACTTGTTTCAATACTTTTACTCGTATGTAGATGCGCATCGGAGAATTTTCACTGCCTCCTAGATTCCATTTATTTTATCTTTAACTTTATAGCTGAAATGCAGGTGATTATTAACACTTTGTCAGAACTCTGGATTTTGTAATTATATTCTGTACTCATGATTAAATATGTAAATGAGATTCCGAAAATATTCCGCTTTCATAAATCGCAATTTCTAAATACTTAAAACGTTGCCAACGGCCCACATTAATAATCTAAGTTTAAGCCATTTCTAATATTTTTCAGTAAAAGGAAATGATTTTTACTAAAACATTTATCAAATATTTACTACTACTATATTAGCATTATTCATATAATTCATGAGATACGTGTCATAATTATTGTTACTTATGCTCATTATAACAGTTTCACGAAGTTTATGAATATTTTAGGTCTGACATAACCCTACTCATATAGAAATAAAAAACAGGAATTAAAAGTCTTATTATATGAAGCCACTACAATGATTTATAAATTTAGCATCATATGTAATTGATTTTAACTATATATAGCAACTGAATCAGAAGTTAGTTACAAAAATATTTATTATATGAAATAGAATACGATTTTAAGTTATTTCATCATCCAAAAAGTAAAATTCTTAAGGGTCATATTTACACTTAAAGAGAAGTATAACATTGAAAAAGACATTCATGGTATAACATGTCTTTCAATATGATGTATAAACCTTAATAAATCATTTCCTATATTATTTAAATTTCCCTGTAATATAGATAGGATTCATATTTGGTTATTCTTATTTGAATAAATTATTTCGTTTATTTATATAATATGTGTCTTTTACATTTAAGAATAAGGTAAGAATTTATCATTTGAAGATGTATTCACTTAGTGTTAAATGATAAAACCTAGACACGAACAGTTTTTCATGTTTCAATATGAAAAACTGTTCATGTTGAAAAAAATGTCCTATATTATTTAAATTTCCCTGTAATATAGATAGGATTCCTATTTGGTTATTCTTATTGAAATAAATTATTTCGTTTATTTATATAATATGTGTCTTTTACATTGTTAACATATTTATCTTTTACACTTTACTCAGAAATTGTTTTTAAATTTTACATGATGTAGTTAAAAATTAATTATTTACTAATTATTTCTAAAGAATAATAATAAATAGAAAATAATAAATAGAATTATAAGTTGTAGTGCATAAAATTACTTAAAACCTGAGACAATCTTCTGCCTGGAAGAAGTGTTTTAAACATTTCAGCCACTAAATTCAATACTCATTACAGTCATATCACAAAACATTGTAATCATACCTTATCAAGATAGGCTTTATAATTAGTTTCGGTTCAAATATTCATCAAAAACAATAACTCTCATGATTCTATGCAACAATTTTATGTTCTTGTAATTTCATTTTAACTGTCTTATAATTCATCATTAACGTTCAATTAATAATTGCTCGGTTATTTAAATCATTCAACAGTTTTTAAAATGTTTTTATATCTGAACGCAAAATTAAATTACGAAATGTATAAAAATTTGATGTGTATATTAAGCTTCCTCCATAGCACAATTAAAATGTTCAATTCCTTAAAATTCCAAATGTATGTTATTCTTTTATTTTAAACTTCAGTGTCATTTTCCCTTTTACTTTTGAAACTTCAAATCCATAACATAAAGAGAGAAAAAAAATTGATATTTTTTTACATGTATGATATTGAATGAATTTTTTAAATTTTTATTCTGGCTGTTGAATTTCTTTATTTATAATTCAAAGTAAGAAATATTTTCTCTCATTTATTTAAAATTTCTTTTTTAAATAGAATGGTTTTTAATCAATTGTAATACACATTTTTCATGAGATTTCCATAAACAAATAATAATAACTGTAATTTAAATAATCATCATTTGAATTGAATAATAAAATTTATTAGATTGAAGTCATTCCCATCAGTTATTATATACAATGAAAATAAATTTAAACGAACAAATAGAACCAAAATCTATATATATATATATATATATATATATATATATATATATATATATATATATATATATATATATATATATATATATATATATATATATATATATATATATATATATATATATATGTATATATATATATATATATCCGAGTAAATGTAGTCAAATATAATAAGATAGGTGCAAAAATAATTTTAAAAATATATCAATATCAGCACCACAGCAATAAATGAAAGATGTTTTCAATTACAAATCTGTGCATCGCTCTTCCGAATTAGAAAACCTTTTCCCTGAAACTATTCCATCACTTTACTATCAAACCAAAGACTAACTTCTAAAAGACTAAAAGTTATTGATGCCACACTATATAAGAATTCCTTTGTCATTTTTCAAACTCATCTCAACTTCTCTGGCTGGTGATTTTTCATTTGATGAGACGTTTGCAACGCATTGGATCTTTTCATCTGTGCTTAGAACCAGTAAAAACCTCACCTGTACATCCAAGAACGAATGATTAATGTCCTTGCCAATTTTGATAGCCATCTTCATGCGTGCGTAAAGGGAAGTGCGTATTGATCAGTGTATTATTGCTGCCTTTATTTGGAATAATAACACAAATCGTTGGTTTTTATTTAAAGATTTTATATAGTTGAATTTTCTTAAAATTTATGATGTTATGTGCATATCTTTAGCCCCTTCCGAAGTATTAAAGAAGAACAAACTCACTATTTTTGGAGTTTTTTTTCTGAAATACTGAATGTTTACTTCAAAAGATAAATCTTTACTCATATTAATCATTCAAGCTGCGTGATGGACTACTCTGGAAGAATTTAATAATTCTTAACCTAAATATGATCCAATTAACACTGTAATTATTTTTTGTTCTCTTAATTAACACATAATGTTTTTTATCGTCATTTAAGAATTGTTGTACGTAAGTTAATTAGGAAAATTTAATTCGGTAATGAGAGATATTAAAAGTGTTCTCTTTTTTTCTTTTTTTTTCCAAATTATTGACATTAAGAAATTTAAAAATAAAATTTTTAGAATTTTTTAATGCTTTCTAAAATGTTTAATATACAAGCATGTTATTTCATACCTGTTTCTCGGAATATAACACTGATATTCATCATATGCAATATTATTTCAGTGAAATATTTATTGGTATAATCTTGGGCAATTCATCATTCAATGAATTGCTTAGATTTGTAATTGAATTTCAATTATATTTAATGAAAAGTAATTATAATTGTGTTTGAGATTGAATATTAAGATTTAAATACCTGGTTTGAATGACAAGATGATATTTCTGACTTATTGTTTATTTACGTCCCTTCTGGAACGTAGATGATTATTCAATGAATGTACATTTTAAAGTTATTTAATTGAAGAGAGTTTAATAAAGGATATCACTAGAAAAAAATTACCATCTTATTTATTACTAAGTTTGTTCCTGATCAAAATCTACATCATCCAAATTATTAATAACCCAACTGATTTGTGTGATAATTTTACGTCTAACTCTCATTTACAATTTAAAAGGGAAATTTGAATCGAAAGCCGATGAGACTGCTAACAAACCTGTAGGAGCTAAATTAGTATGCCAACTTATTTCAACACCAAAATAAACTTTTAATTTTAATTTATGATAGTGATGTTATACATGAGGTAGATTGCTTAGCATAAAATTTACTTTTTTGGTTGCTAAGACATTCTTCTTAAATAACATTACACTTCATCAAATTAATTTTTTACGTTGAAACTCAAAAATTGGAACGACCATCTAGCTACTTTACATTATTTGAGAAATTTAATATATTTTGTTTGAATAATTTAATCTCAAAACATAATGAGTATGATATTCACGATTAATTATTACAAAATGCTAAATGCTTTTTCAACAACATTATAGTTTATCAGTTGCTAAAAAATTAATAATAATGAAAACAACGTATTTAATTCACAATTCTTCGTAGACAACCATTTTCCCTTTCCTTATGCAAATGTGTCTTAAAGTATTTCATTTCTTCGACATGGGCAATTATTTGTATTTGAGATTAAGTGCCTATTAAATGCCTTTTGAATGAAAATTAGTACTAATTTCTCTGAGATATTAATCTAGAAATACTAATACCTCAGATGCTATTACTGATTAGCTGTGTCACATTTATACGTTGAGAACTGTGAAGAAATATTTGATCCCCAAAGGCTTATTGATATTTTACTCTACTGAAAATATATTTTAAAATTGAATTTCTGAAAAGAGATATCATACATATATTTCACTTCTCACCTTAAATGCTTTGTCTGTAGATCTTATGAAATAGGAAAAGTGTGGCAAATGTTTAGTATATTTAATGCAGTTAAAGTTAAAATTATGTTTTAATTAAATAATATATTGAAAACAAAACTAAATAGTAAATAAGTTTTAATGTTAAAATGTAAATAATATGTTTAGTTTTACTTTATAACAGTCGATTACAGAACTATTCTGAAACGTAATTGATTATACGTAAATATTATTATACAAATTGAAATTGTCTGGTAATTTTTTTTTTTTTTGCTTATCCTCTATCTAAGTGCCTAAAGGTTAAAATTTAATTTTTAGAAACATAGTGTACAATGAAATTATCGTTTCTCATGTTTTAAATGTTTGTAAGAATTAAAATTAAATATTTTCAGAAAGCTTCAGTAAAGAGAGAAATCTTCATATATATAGTAGCATATTTGATATAATCACATATATTTCATAAACTTCCATTACTACCTTTCTCTTTTTTAAATTTTTATTTCATTTAATAAACTTTAAACACGCAAACAAAGTATTTTTATTAATACAAAATTATCATTTCAATTTTTATCTAACTTTCTGAAAGTGTAAAATTGTATTACTAAAAAAGCACTAAAACGTTGAGCATAAAAAGGAAAATCAATATGACGAGTACATGTTACAATTTTAAAAGCGACATAAATACTGTGAAAAAGAAATTGAGTGAATTATAAAGAGAAATCAGTTCCATTGTCACAAAGTATCAAATATTTACCGAAGCTGTGTAAACAGGTTCAATAGGACAAAAAGATGAGCCTTCTAGAAATGAAATAAAAAAAATTACCTGCATTTTATTTGTTGCAAATAAGTATAGCTAAAACTTCCAATAGACACTGAGATCAGTATTATTTCCTCACTCCTTTGAGAATTGTTTTGAAATAGACTTACAGACATAATGATATAATAAAGCTTTTGAATGAGAACTAAAAAAATGTAGAATAGCGAATGTATCCCTTTAAACTCGCAATTTTTGATTAATGTAAAACAAACGACCAATTCTATAAACGTAAAAAAGATAATTTATTTCAAATTCCTTTATTTTTTAAAATTATTTCTTTCGAATAACTTCTGAATAAATTTTAGTTCTTAGCTTCTGTGAAAATTAATTTCCAATGGTGTTTCTATGGAATAGGAAATATTGGTGTAAAAGTATGTTATTGAAAAGCTAAAATTGAATTGTAAGATTTATTTTTGTTGGCAAATTATTTAAATTTAATATTATAATAGTTTCTTAAGAATGCTACTTTAAAATATGTTTATTTAATGCCTTTTAATAACCATTTATTCTAATAAATATATATTGCAATTCTCTGTTACGTGTTGCATTTTTTTTTTTTTTTTTTTTTTGAGATTGTTTGTGATTTTGGAACACTCGTCAGAATTTTTTTCATAATATTTAAAATTTTACTTAAGTTTTAATAAATAATACTTCAAGTTTTGAGTGAGCACTTGTTAATATGTATTAGTGCATTAATTTTTTAACAAAATAGAACAAAGTCTTTGTACATTTTGGGATATAAATATTCATGAGATTTTTAATAGCTGAAAACAAATAAAATTTTAATTTTGTGCTTAAATGCTCAAATATTTACAAAGAAATTAATGCAAAATGTTAAATAATTTACTACATGGAAATTTTATTATTCAAAAGTAAATAATAGAACAAAATTAATTCAAAAACATTTCATAAAATTTGTATACATATTATTTTACATTAGATTTGTTTTTTCTAATCTTACTTTTTTAATTGATAATACAATAAATTTGCGAAATTAAATTTCAAATGGAAGGGATAATATTGTAATAATTTACTACATAAATATGATCTTAAATGGTTATTTCTGGATTAAACTCTTATATATTACATATTTTATAATTTTTAACAGAAATATACATTTTTAATCAAATTTAATTTTATATTTCAATCGAAAATTAAAACTGGTGCAAAAATACAAATATTTGTAAGATTGAAATTTGGTACCTTACATTACCAGTTATATTTCTACTGATCATAATATTTTTTTAAAAAAATATTTGATGAATTTTGTATTAAAACACTTCAAGGTTCTATTCCAAATATAAAAGAATTCAGTTTTACATTTTTATCTTAAAATTTCTTCAAAGATTGTTTTGAAGCATTTGAAAATAAGACTACATTTTATGAATCATTCGGCCGGATTTCTTAATTTTCAATGAAACAAGACATTTCTACTCAAGTCCTGATAATGGTATACATTTCTCTTAATGATAAACGCAAGCGAAATAAAATAAACTCAATACACAATTAGAATTTAGCATTCGATGAACATTGCAAAATTAGAGCAAATTATCAGTGCTTTAAAACGGTCTTACAGCATAGAAAAAGAGCCATGTTTCAATTTGATTAAAGTATTTGTTTTCACAATTTATAAATTAACTCACGTCTTTTAAATTATACTTATATGGCCTTAATTTTTAATTTCTTATTTTTTTAATTTATTGCCACATCCTTACTCTTTGCCATACCATTACTTAAACACACACACACATATATATATATATATATATGTATATGTATAACTATATATATATATATATATATATATATATATGTGTGTGTGTGTGTGTAGAATAAAAGCTATTGAAAGAATTTGAAAGTCTTGTGCTTTGAATTTTTGAGTTGCACAGTTAAATGAAAGGGGTTATTGATTATTGTAATCAATTTTATATATTACATAATTGTTTTAAGCATAAGTTTAACTTTTGATCTCATTTAAGATTATATCTAGAATAATGAATTATTTAACCATAACAATCTTACAATTGTTATCTAAATAGCTTAATTATTACATCTAATATTGATGTATTGTTATTTTATTAATATAGTTGAGAGTATGGAATTTTTCGTCGAAATGACATTAGTTTAACAACTCTGAAATTACATAGGTTATATATAAATTCAATCCCGACTCCCTACACTGAATAATCAACTTTTATAAATTTAGCCTTTAATGGTGACAACCATACAGATACGTCGAGCTATAATCATTTATTACATCAATTGAAATAATAATTCAGAATTTTTATATTAATGCAATGAGTTCTTCAATTTAAACGTGAAATAATATTCGTTCTCTTTGTTATATTTAATCTCAAAACTTATACATTAAATTATACACAGTTAAAACATTATTAAAACGTAACACAGGATATTAAATAAAAATATTACTCCAATGTTTAATACATATGTAAAACAAATGTACTTTATAAAGTCCTAACAACGCTTGAAATGTTTAACGAAGCAAGTTTTATAAATTTAGCTTGAAAGCAATGTTGACAACCATGAAAAAATAAATGTGTTTTCGAAAATTAGATAGATGCAAAACTAATGCCGGAGACGAGTGTCGGATATTCTCTAACGTCGTTTCGAATCACGAGTCTTATTTACCATAGCTTTTTTCATAAATAAGTTCAAGAAGCGTAAGAATAACGCATATATTCATCACTAAGACCAGAAGTCGCTGAAATTTTTGAGGATTAGTTTCCTGTATCATAAAAATCGAACTTTAAAATTCTGGGCTCGTTTTAATGAAGTGCAATTTCGGTGAGTTTTATAGCTAGCTGGCCCGGGGAGAAAAGTACCCAGCGGAAAACTTAGTTTCTTAAAAGATATTTCAGACATATTTTTTTTCCTTTAGCTGTGGTTCTGAAGAGAGGTTTCGAAAAAAAAAACCGTCTCCCTAAATCAACATCAACTATTTTTATTTATTTTATGTTTTTTTCAGAATTTTTTACCTGTCTGTGTTACCTCCAGGGAAGAGAAAATTCCAATCGCAAAAAAACAAGATAATAAAACGACAAATCTTATGTCCAAATAAAGTTGCGCCTAAACTGTGTCGTATAAATATTTACTTCTGAACTAGTATTAGGAAATATAGTCGAAATAAAATTATGTCAGAAGAGGAGTAGCTGGAATTCCACATGGTTATGCAAATAAGGAGAGGTTATGTATACATATATTTGGGCATAAATATACCGTTTTACCTCAGAGGCCTGATTATGTTATCCAGATGTAGCAACGCCAGCTGTAACCGCACTGTGGTTGGTAATTTTTTTGATAGAGCGACTGGGTTTTGAAGATAAAAAGAGTTGGGATAAGGTAATACAATTTGCATATGATTTGCGAGAGCGAAAGACTTCACAAAAAATCATTTTCTCACTTGTGGCTGAACCAAAACTCAATTTCGGATTCCAAATTCCGATAAAACACAAGTAAATGAAGTAACCATATATAGGACAGAATAATAACTAACGTTGATGAAAAGAACCGGAAGAGTGGTATAATACGTTTAATTTTCAAAAATTATCCAGGCATTTTTAGAAACATGAATGTCTGAAACTCGTGTGTAAGGCATGGACGATTTTAAAAGACGTATTTTATTTAAATTTATTACAAAAAAAGAGTCAAATAGATATTTGGAATAAAAATAACCTAACTGAAAATTTAAAATATAAAGTTTCAAAAACAAGTCATATGTTACTAGCTGCAAATCTTTCAAACCATTCACAAAGATGATCAAAGAATTACATTTAACTTTAAGATCCGGAAATGCTCCAATAATCTGTAACTGAAACACTTATATCAGTAAAGATGAAAATAGTTTTAATAATAATTCAACTTGGATGAGGTAATAAAATAACTGTATTTAAAATATTTGCAGGAGAAGTGTATTTCTTATTTTCTAACAATTCATTATAATTTTATTTTATTTATCTAATTAATTTTGTTCATCCCAATCATTATATATTTAAATATCATTCATAAAAATGAAAATTTAACGATCATTTTTAATGTTAAATTTAGTTATCTATGACCATTATACATTATATATCAACTAATAGATATATCATTAGACAAAGAAAAGAGATCGAAACGTATTTCAGTAATTTATGATTTTAAAATTTATATCTCCAAAACAAAGAAAAATTATAATATTCTTAAAACAATACCAAGAACGTAACTTAATTTTTTTTTATTTACTTACACAAATTTTAATTACATCTCAAATACTTACTTTATCATAGTCCAAAGATTTCCTATATTATATAATTTTTCCAGATATGAAATAGTTTATGTTAATATAAGGACTAAAGAGCATTTTCTGTACAATGCAATATAGTATGATTTTATTCCTTTAAACAACTTAAAATAAATGTTGATCAATATTGTTCAACAATTTTACATTGTATTAGCTTGATAGTTGTTTTATAGTTTATTAATGAATATAATTTAATAATGTCACATCTAAATAAATCAGTTAACAATTAAACATACGTCTTTCTTATAATCAAAGTCATATTAGTTAAAACATATCATTTTAAACTTTTTAAGCTTTTTTTGAGACTTTAAAGCATGAAAATTTCTTGGTTCATTGTATTGTTACATTAAAAATAAATTTCAAACTTTATGAATGATGAAAAGCAACAAAATAATAAATCATATTAATAGTACTATATTGTAACTAGCATTGCATAATTGTTACATTTACTCATTTTACACGTAAGTATTATACTAATTTAATGTTTTGCTCTGATGCCTCTACTGAAATACATATTAAACAAAATTTTATAGGGTGTGAATATCAGGAATTGAAATACTGATTAAACAATATTTTATAGGGTGTGAATATTAGGAATTGAAATACTGATTAAACAATATTTTATAAGGTGTGAATATTTATGCAGCTTTTAAAATGTTTTTAACGTTTTTAAATTGATGGTATTATGGTGATGAGCACACTGAATTAGATATTTGCAACTAAACTTACTCTTAACTTTATCAGTTCTTGGTGTTGCACTGTGATGGTATGCAAAACATCATCATAAGTCTACCATTAGTGGATGTTTGTGATTTGAATACAGGTTTTCGATATGAAAGATTAAGTATTTGTTTCCAGTGGGAAATTTGAATATTTTATCTATGATTTGATTTTGATGTACCTATGTATATCGTATTAATGGCATCGTGAGATGTAACAGTGTGTACAGATAAAATAAGACAATAAAGAAAAAAATTACAAATAAATTATAAATAATGTTTGATTGTTGTAAAGGTTTCTTCAGAAAATTAATTTTTTTAAAAAAATATGTAACAGAAATTATAAAACTAGAATATTTTGTAATAAAGAATTTATTAAGAACTATATTGATTCATTTAAAAGGAAGTTTTTGAGTACATGTAAAATTGGTTATTTACGTATTTTGGATATTTCTCCTAGTAAACACTCTCAAAATTTCAGAAAAATTATATTACGCTTAGATCTTGATTGAAGATGCCTGCATCTGCATGCCATGTAATATGATAGGTGGTAGAAAAATCGATGAAAATTATTTTTATTCGTTTTTCTAAATTTTTAAAAGTACATATTTGATAAACATTTAAAGTTCTATCTAATCTTAATCCATTTGTTTGAACTGACATTTAATAATATTTTAAAATCAGGATAAATTAGTATAACTCTCCAACATAAGTGATCGTGACTATCTGGATTTGATTGATCGATTGCTCGTTAACGTCGCATTTAGAAGCAACAAAAAGTCTGTTGATGACGAATCTTGTAATTTTGAACCTCGGTCAAGTGGCGGGAACGATACCTGTATTGGCACCACCCTACATACATTTCCACACCACGTGATTAGGAGGATTTGGCGCCACGAATAATTTAGAATCCATCAGCACCGCTGGTTCCTTAAGGGCATCAGGGCTCGAATCATGCATCGACAAAATTACGCTAGCCACGGAGAAATGATAGGAGCTACTGATACAAATAAAATATTATTGTCAGCAATGTGTCTTAGTAATATCATAGAATGCAGTTTATTTATATGGTCTTAATTTAACGCACTCAAGTAGAAATCTTAAGTAAATCATTAAGTAAAATAGTAATAAATAATATTTTACATTAATAATAGTAATATAATTAGAGAATTTTAAAAGATTTAAATATTCATTCAGATGAATTTGAATGATTGAATTTTATGAAAGTCGCACTAGAAGCAACACAAGGGCTATTGGCAGAATACCCAAGAAGACCGAGCTCACCCAAAAGATATAGAGATACAAACCGTCCCCCAGGGAGCAATCACCTTCGCACTCAGCATATATTGACAAAAGAATACAAAATTTTACGAAATAAAAAGTACATAAAGTTTACAATCTATTTACAGAATAGAAAATGTACATGTTGGGAATTAAAAAAAAACTAACAGCAGGAATCTTCTTGCAGAAGTAAGATGTATAACAGAATAAATGGTACCAATACGAAAGCATTTATAAACTCGGGAGCAAAAATGATGTGTTAGACAAAAAATATGAACATATATACAAGGTATACAATTTTAACTACACAATGAGGAAAATTTAAATATTAAGGAATGTAATAAAAAGCTGAAAAAATTAAGAAACTTGTTGGGTAATTTTACGAGATGTAAGAATACAGAATTTAAGCTTGAAATGCAAGTAAGGATTTTCACACGGTGACTCCAGCCAATTCGGTTTTGCTTCAATAATAGGACATTTTAAATAAGAATCCCTAATAAAAAGGCAAGAGAAAACGTAGTGGTCAGCAACTCCAACAGAGCTACAGGGCAATTGGTGACAAACCTCGTAAATTTGAACCTCTGTCAAGTGACGGGAACGACACCTAAACTCCTTCCTCCCTCTCTAAACTTCCACACCATGCCAATGGGGGGACCTTGAGCCTCATCAGATTTAACGTGCATCAGCCCCAGCTACATGGCAGGTCTTTAGTAGCTTCAAAACTGGAACCCACGACTAAACGAAAACTGTGAGCAGAGAATCCATGACCATGATCCCTAGGCTACCACAGCCCCATTAAGATGAGGAAATTAGAGACAGAAATATAATTAAAGAAATCGCTTCTAAAACAGGATATAATTTTAAAACGGATTTTAATATAAATCAAATTAAGAATTGTTTTATGATACGAAAGTAAATGGATTTCTGGAAGATTCATTTAGAGAGTAATAAGAGGATTCCAATGAGTTATAGTTTCAATGTTGTAAAATGTTTTAATAAATCGTATAAATCACGAATTCAAATAAATATTATTATTGATAAAATTAAATTGTAGGATATTGTATTTAATTCATAGGAACTAATTACTTATTAAAGAAAGTTTCCCACTGTTTTTAATGTACAGTTGAATACATAAGAGAATTGGCATATCCCCCTTCTCATTCAGAATTGGCACACGTAAATTTTCTGAAACACTATTAAATAGAGTGTAATGAAAATTTGTTTGAATATACATTTTAACACAAAATGCGATGTACGATTTAAAAGTCATTAGATATATACGTGTGTATGATTATCAGTAATGCTCATAAAGAAAGAAGTGTCCAAAATACACATTGGGATATTGAACTGAAAATTAATATAATTTGGAGTACGTTCTCTCACTCTGACACAGTCACTCAGCATGATGGCATAGAGAGGAGGCAATTGAGAATGCCCTGTGGCAGTCGATCCCACTTCTTTGGTAAGGTAGCTTTCAGTTCCGGGATGGTATAACCTCACTCTGAGGAGTATAAGAAATGTTATTGTTCTCTCTAGAGATTTTCAGACATTCTCTTTAGAGTTAAGATCACAAGATCTGGCTGGATAACCCATATGGCAAAATTTTTCACTTTCCAACTAATTATTGACTCACTGAGCCTTAAATGGGAGAGTGTTCTTTACCATTAACACACTTTCCAGGTAATCGTTGATAGTTAACACATTTTCCAGGTAATTGTTGATAGTTAACACACTTTTCAGGTAATAGTCGACGAGCTGAGCTCTATATAGACGAGTGTTGCTGACTTTCACAGGAACCCAAGACTAACTACACCCCTCTAAAGTAGAATAATATGGTTGAGATTTTCGAAAAAATGTCGAAAAAAGTCGAAATATTCTCTGTGTTCCTCATAGCATTTAGAGAGCTTCTATCGAACACATCCAGGTTTTTGCACCTGACCAACATAGTGCCTTCCGGAAACCATTAAATCTCCACATCTGTAATCATCTTTTTTCTCTGATGAGGGAAAAAAAAGTTGGCATAGTGTCTCCAAATACAGGAATGCTAAAAATCAGTTTTGAGGCTTAATCTCCACTTATGTGTAAAACGAACGGTGCTCCACTTAAGTCCGGTCCAAAACGCACGTTATCTGCACTGTGATGTTAAACGCGATCTCTCGTGTCTTGGTCGACCTTATCCAGGTCTTCCCAGTATGAATCCAGCGTGTGAACTGTTTCAACACACTGCACATGACTCACAAATTGCAGACAACTCTTCATGTGCTTATAATCCTTCCGCAGTCACAGCTCCACAGACACGTTCATGTACGCTAACGAATTCGATTCAGAATATATTCATAATACTTTGTCGACATAATTAGTACCTTTTGGTTTGCACATTTTGTTAAAATTAGCAAAATTCGGAAATTCTCTTAATTTTGCACACGAATATTTGATTCCAGATAAGATATTGTATCATTATTAAAAAACTTCATATCTTAATTGAGTTGATATTCCAAGCTTTTTTAATATAATTAAAAATTAACAATTATTGGTTTATCAACAGTTAACTATTAACTGTATTTAAAGTATTTAGAAGATAGTAGATGCAAAGAAAACAAAAAATATCCATCATAAACTATAAAAGAAAATATTATATACTGTAGATAAATTTCCAAAAGCGAGTACATAAAATGATAAAAAAAGATATGAAAAATACCAAATTTACTTATATAAGAGATAACGAAATAGAAAATATGAAAAGTTTAAAACCGAAGGTTGAAGAAAAGTAAAAGTTGGGAAAAAAAAACATAAGAAATGTAACAGGATGCAGATGGTTACGTTTTGGTTTATTCCGAAATTAATGGCCAAACCATCCCCATTAACATTGTATAATAAACGGAAATAAGAAATACAGAAAACGGTCTTAAAACTAAAAATACATGTAATAAGAGTTCAACAAAAACAAACTATTTATAAACTTATTTGAAAAAAAATGAGCAAGCAATAACCGAACAATCAAAAAATATAATATAAGATGTGAATAAATTTACAAAATTATTACACAATAAATCCAGAAAAAGACACGTAATATAATATAATAAACCTATATTAACACAACATCATCCATTGGATTAACATAGCTAACTTAATTCCAGCTCTAACAACAAAATGATTAGGCCAATGATAGTAACGCCAGCTACAAAATAGTGTCAAAGCTATATGAATACATGAAGATAATTACATGAATTTCAAATTTTGTAACAAACTCAAAACATCGAAAAAGAGCAATATTCATTGAATTTGTTGATTCTCTTATCATTATAAAACTTAATCATGTGTGTGAAGACATTAATTAATTCATCAAATCTTCAAAATCATAAATATAGACACAATTCATTATTAACATAATGAATAATTTCATGACTGTCTTTAATGAAAAAAAAGGTCTTATCAAAGCCATTCGTAGTATTTCTTAAAATCATTTGTATGGATTTGCCAGCTTTAGTAATGTATGTATTATAACTATTAATCATTGTTCTAAATTTAATTGGCATTTTGTAAAATTTTGGAGTTAAAATGATCTGACAAAATTTTACATTATTAAAGGAATAGACTATTTTCTTAAATAAAAATTTAATTCTATTAAAAATTTCTCTGGCTCTATTAGTAACTTTATTAAAATTACCATTATTAAAATATGTTTATTAGTCATAGTATCATGAAGTTCTTCAATAACAATTGCAAAATTACAAAAAAAATTTTATAGAATATTTTAGATCACTAAGTTCAGCATTCACTCTTTCTTAGAAAGTTCCAAAATGATTAACTTATTCAAAAGTTAAATATATACACATACACACACACACACACGTGTGTGTGTGTGTGTGTGTGTGTGTGTGTGTGTGTGTGTGTGTGTGTGTGTGTGTGTGTGTGTGTGTTTCTTAAAAGATTCAACAGAGATAAATATACCCAAAACAAATAATATATATACTGAGAACGAGAGAATTTATGTTAAATGTTAAATAATTTCACTGAATACGATGAACTTATATTGGAAAAGAACAAAAAATCATGTGGAACATGTATAAGTTGTAAGGTTTATGAAGACAAAAAATTTTTAAAGAACAGAAAAGTAGAAAAATCGTATTTAAAGTTCTCAGAGATTTAGAGTGTTAAGCTAGGTTTCTCTAGAATTCTTTGAAAAACTATCCCCATCAAACAAAACATATCACTCAAAAATGTTTATAAACCACAATTGAGAAAAGTATCTAGAAAATTCTGAAAATTAAAATAAAAAAAGAAATCACATGATGCAAAATAAGTTTTAAAACCCTAATGATAAAATAATGAAAATAAAGGAGTTTTTAAAAACTCATATAGAAGTATAATAAAAAAAAAGATCAAAATTTTTGATAGCAATACATCTCAGGTAAAATATACAAACACAGTGTACAAAGAAATGGAGCAAATTTGCAAGTTGAATTTCAAAAGCAATTTAAATTTAGAATAAGGGCTTACTCACTTTTAAAGGGTTAACCTGAATGCTGTATTTCAAGTCATATATAGATTATAAAATCATAAAAAATTATTCAAAAACCTTTAAGCTGACAGCACCTTTCCACCTGAAGTACAACAATTTTAACTTTTGACAAAATGCCACTATATATATATATGTATGTATGTATCTGTAAGAATGTAAATATTGCATTTTCTTACTTATAAATGAACATCGATAAATTGAAAATGCATTATCTAACTCATTATTAGTTCTTGGAGAATTTTTTGTTTTCGATTCAATCGAGTTACAGTAGAAGGTTCAAGGCTTTGCGGATAAAGTGTAGCCAAGTAGACTTTATGAAAGTGTCTTTAAATGAACGAATAGTTGTCTTTTCCTACTTCCACAATTTTAGAAGTCTGAAAACATTAGAAAGAAGACAAAGGTCTTAAAAGTATTCAGTAATTTATTTATTTATATTCCTCTTATTTCTTAGAGCTAAAAGAGCTATTATGTCATTGTTCCATTGCTAAAGAATGTTTTCTAAGCTTTCCTCTTAATCACTATCGATAAAACCTCTATTAAGTAGGACATAGTGTTTGGAGAGAATTTTAATGTGTCTTGATAGTAGTTGCCTTAAAATGAACGTTTGATTCATAGTAAAGCTTTGAATCTAAATTTCATGGAGTGATTATATTGAAATATTTTAAAGGATAAGTATTGATAATTGGTCTTAATACCATTGTACTTTGAACTTTGATCATAGAACTTAGTTCAGTTTAGTGTATTTATGATTATTTTAAAATTTCATGTTTAAGAGTATAATAATTATTTATAGGAATGAGATATTTAAACTATTATAAGAAGAAATTTATTAATATTCTGCATACTTATTAAAGTAGTTTATTAATACCTATTGTCTTTATTAGTTACCTTCAATGGTAATTTGATTATATTTTATAACGATAGTATTGAAGAATAAATGTAATATATATACTTAACCCTTTATTTTTTAAAAACTTCAAACAAAATCATTAATTTTATATATTCAAAAAATTAATTCTTATTTAATTAGCTAATTCTGCTAGGAAAACTACTTGTATGATGAAAATATGTAAAGAACAAATCTTTATATGGTATATATTTATTTATAGAGACAAAGATATAAAATATAGCTATACAGATTCAATGCATTCACTAAAATGTCTGACATAAATTCAAATTGTAAATTGATCATAAATCTTACAAAATAGTAAGCTGTCGTCTTAAAATTTGAAATCAATTTTTATTCCTGCTAACGCAGTATATTATTGCTCATAAAAATCTCACAATATATATTTATTTAAATTGACTTGAATTTGCTCTACTTAATAATATCAATTTTGAAATATTACAAGTATGTGGAAGAAATTTTGTATATGTAGTAAGCTTAAGCTTCTCAAAACTTATTTTTAGATAGATAGCATTTAGTATTACTTTAAGACCAAATTTATGGTGCATCTTACTCGAGAATCTAAATATTGGTAGCTTTTTTTTTAAATACACTAATGAAAATTTAATTCATAATTTAAAGATTAGATAATCAATACAGTCAGTTTATCTAAAAATATTTTTTAAAATGTATATACGTAACAGGAAAGTCTTTAACGAAAGTTCAATGTAGAATTTATAGTATGTAAGAAAAAACAAATAGGGTCATTTTTACTAGTATTAGTTTACTGATTTTTTATTAATTTGCTTTCAAAATTTTCTCTACAGTTAATTTAATTAATCAATATCTAAAATAAATAAAGTTTTGAAAAAATATTTTCACGACTTCTAGATAAATACTTGTTTGTGAATATTTAATAGCAATGATGCATGTATACATGAAGTTCATGTAATCCATTACTGGAGCACTTATAGTTGCAAAATTTATAATATTTCAGATCTTCTCAATTCTTATAATTTTTTTCAAGTTATTTATGTTCATCTAAACTTATACTGTTTCAAATATTTTTTTAAAAATATGTATTACAAAAATTATTTAAATATACATATTATAAATATAGTTAAATATACATAATTACAAATTTTTATAATATACTATATAAATTTAATGTAGATATAGATTAACACTTTCTTCCAGTAAAGAAACAAGTTACATCCTTAAGTGAAATCAAATTCTGGAGATATAAAAATCTAAAACTGCGTGACCATGGGCGCCTCAATGATTATCAAAAAATAGCTTACATAACTATCTTTTAATAAAATCATTGTGTTTGGTTAGAAGATTTTTCTATTATGTTTTCATTCCAATTACTTCGTATTTTTCTGTATAATGAGGTACATTCTTTTCTTAAAAGCTGTTATTTTTCTAGATTCCAAGAATAAATACTTCTTTTTTGAAGATACAATTACAAGACTAAGTATACATTGCATTTGTACCTTCTTCATTATTGCTGAAATATCTTTATCATGAATTTTTAATATTCAGATGCATAAATATAAATATTCTAACATGTAGGTTTACTCTATTCTGTGTGTGATAATATTTTATTTTACCATTAGTGTAGATGTTATCTAATATTCACATTATGGAGATAAATATTTTACTTCAACCGAAAATGTGTTACATCTGTTTTATTTTGAAGAACATGCATTTATATTGCTTCATTTCAGAAATTAACAAAACGTTTTAGTTCCTTTTATATCTCCAATAAGACAGTAAAATTAAATGTGGGCATGACTTAAAAACTGTTCTGTTTGCTAATTGAGGAAATAAGATTTTTTTCTTTAAAGTAAATTCATTAAAAAACTTATAGTTTGTATATACTATTTAAAAAGCTGAAACTTTTACTCAATCTGAAACATATTTTTATCCATTAATGAAATGATAAAAATAAATATATGAGTGGTTTAAAATACAGATAGATTGCTCTCAAATAAGCTCTCATTTAGGCACGGTTTTTGCAGTTTTCCGCTTAAGATTGGTTTTATCATGCTTTAGTAACTTAGGTACACCGACAATCAATGACAATGTTAGTCATCGAGATGCAACATCTTTTATTACATCCACTATTTGTTTTTAAATATAGCCATAAAGAAAAAAAATCCTACATTAATGGACGTTAAATAATACATTTTCGCTAGAACATTTAGGCTTCAATCATATTGTGCATGAAAATCGTTAATTACAATTACCTTTAGAGAAAGAAAATCTAAATTCAAGCCGATATTATCAGTCATTTCGCCTTTTTCTCCGTCTCTTGTTAAGTTCCTTAGGATTTATTTTTAGTTCCTGAATTATTTCACTGGATGGTATTGGCTACCATAGGTGCAGAAACCTTTTTTTTTTCCTTCTCTCCTAGGAAGCAGAACAAAGAATGGAGGCGATTTGTAGTAATGATTGAATGGCCGAGCGTTGAAAATTTCATTTGAATAGGCAGAGCATCAATGACTATAAGTGGAGATGTTTGTCTTACAGTAATAAAGTAAAAATAATTTGAACAGCACCTAAATTAATCCTTTCTTTTTACATCCTTTTTTGTGATAAATCTAGCTAGCTCTTTGAATTTAATGAATTTTTGTTTCTATGCTTGTTTCCTGATTGTTAATTGGACTTTTATTGTCTAGGTCATTTTCTCACAATACATTATACTGAGTCAAAAAAATTCAAATCTCATTCCTTTTACCACTTGACTTAATCTTTTTCTGTACAATTAATAATTTCTTGTTATTAGTTGTGTTTCGTCTCATTAAAAATAACAGATGCAATTTAGATGTACATATCTAGTTGAAGTGATTTCAAGGACATTCATTATATTTTTTTTTTTTTTTATGTAAGATTTGTGGGACAAATGAGTTATTCTTTTTTAATTTGATAACCATTTAGATTTCGAAAACATCTATTTTTTTAATTAAATGGATATTTGAATCTTTTCCTCAAATTTCTTTTCTGTGTTCCCATTTAAGTAGTGTAGTTAACGAATTCAGTCCCCATGAAATATTTAGTGTTTCAAAATAAAGTGTTTTATCTGATCATCAAACAATGTTGGCTGAACCTTAAGAATTCGGTAAACCATAATCGCATTACCCCAGGTCTAACTAATTGTATACGTGTAACACATATAAGATTTGGACAAAAATATTTTAGTTAGACACTTAAACATTTATTGCACTCATTGAAATTAAATTCCAAAAAAACGATATTTAAAGCGAACCTTTAAATGAGGGAGAGAACAGATGTATGTAAAATGTCAAAACTACACTTCTGCACATTCTTTCAATAGATAAAAGCTTAATAATACTATTTATAAATTAATAATTCGAGTTTGAAGAAAACACGAAACATGTAACTCTGGATAATTTATTATTTCAGTCTATGTCGATAAAATTATCTATAAAGATATTATTACGATGAGCGATATGCATATTAACGAGCATAAATCGAAATACATCTTATTAATTGGTAGAAGCTCATAAAATACATGGATTATATTCAAAAACGTAGAGATAAGTTACGTAATATACGGAATAATCATTTCTGTTCTTCTAAGCATTTTCAAAAGAATCCTTTATCATTTTCAGAAGGCAATTTCTTGATTTATTTAAAATAAGAATTTTTATTTTTATATTTTAAAGAATATAAATATCGTCTTCCAGTTACATTAAGATAAATATAAATTTCACAGTATGCTGTTCATCATTGTATTTTATAATGTGTATATACAAAATTTCAAACTCGAGAATAAGGCAGAAGTTAAATCGAAATTTGCATCATATTAAAATCATAAAAGTAATTTTCGTTTCTCTTTGTAAAGTTTTTCATTTTCTATTATATATATATATATAAACATATATATATATTATTTATATTCTATTATATTTATTTATCTATTATATTATATTTATCTATTATATATTCCATATGTTATTTATTATATTTATTATATATATATATGAAGTGACAAACTAATAGCAACCCACATAAACGAACGCTCGCGCATCGCAGCAGTGTGTATTAGGTGCTGAAATGGAAGGTACCTCAAGATTTGGCGGTGACGAAAATTGCATGAGAAAATTCCTTTCCTAACGAAACCGTGGTTACTCACATAAAGTGACATGGAAAGAGGCATGAGATGTGGACCTTGTCTGTGGTAGCGTCGATGCTCAGGACAGCCAACTCTGGGTGTTTCAAAGGACATACTGTCGAAGGGTTAGTGCAGCCGACCAAATCAGAAGAATAATGATGTCTTTGAAGCCAACCAATGGTAAATTCAGTTGAAGGACCATGATAAACTGGATGGTAAAGATTGATCATCCGAAAACGCAGAAGTCTCACTCAGATAGTTAACCTCCGACCAACCTCCATGATTAACCATCGAACTATTCAGCTGAGAGGATTTGCATTCTTGCAACTTCTCATGGCACTTATAGCTATTCAAGAGCCATTAGTTCCGGCGTTGGAGGAATGCTATGAAGAGCGGTGGTGCCAAGACCATCAAACTGGATTCAACTGTAATGGGAACAAGTCATCTGGTCTGAAGAATCTTTTATTCATTGATCAGCCGGATGCATTCATCTGTAAATGCCTAAGTAGCATTGTCTTTCTATGCTGCCTGCTTCAACCATGAAACATTCAGGGTTCTGTGTAAGGGCACAAGCCATGTGGATTGGGGTCTTTCGTTGTCTAGAGAGGGATTATCAAAGCGACCATTATCAAGCATTCTCGGAGTCATCTTCACTTGCTCTTCAGACTCTCTTTCTCGAATACTTCTGTGTTCCAAGATGACAACGCCCCTGTTCACACATCTCTATTTAAAACAAGATTACATGGCATGATGTGAAGGTGGAACTTAATCATGGTGCCCCCAATCCGATCTGATCATTATGAGTGTTTGGTTGAGGTTTTAGAGAAGCAGATTCTCGCTCAGTTTCCTCCATCCTTGAACATATCTCCACTCAGAGGCTCTTGACAGAAAGTGTTTAAAATTCAATTAACTTTGTTAAATACCTTTTATTTATCACAATAACGAGTTTGCATCTACGTTGAATGAAGCTTGTTATTTATATGGGCAGTAACCTAATTAATAAAATTTTCAGTAGATTTTGTTCAATGTCTTTTTATCAATACCAATAAATAAATATTATATATGTATATATATATAATATATTATTATTAGTTTATTGGAGTTTGAATTAGGTTACCAAATTGTCTTTGATTTTGTAATATATTATTTGCCTTTACTACATATAGATTTTAGAATTTTATATTTGTTTTCGTATTTATTAACTACATTAAGAACTTATTACATTTGTGTCCTAAATTTCTTTTTGTCTAATTTAAATCTAAATGATACTTTTAAGATATACGTATTACTTACATGTGATTTTTCGAAAATAATAAAGTATTTGAAAACTGTGTAGTAAAGTAACTATAATAATTAAAATTGTATCAAAAGTTTTTTTTTACTTTTTCCTACACAAAGAGAATTTAACAAGTGTACATTACCAAAAGTTCCGATATAGCGTACTGAATTTAGCTTATGTACTACTGCTTTCACTCTCTAGAGCCGCGTCATTTGTGTTTATGAGTTCGTTACTGTTTGTCAGGTCCCTAAAAGGTTTTGTATGTCTATTAGTGCATTTTTCCGAGTGCTTTTGTTCTCCTCGATTCTTAAGACAGTGTTTTAATAAATAAGATGTGACTAATGTAGTCTTTGTGCTAAAAAACCATCTCCAGAAGGAGGTAGAGAAGTATTCTATCTTCGAAATCCAGCTTTTAAACATAACACTTTAGGGAAAAACTCAAGAGTGAAACGGTGGCTTTCTCATTTCATAATCAGGAAATGTTGATTTAAAAATCATCCAGAATCCGTCGCTTGCCCAAACAGGCTGAAATTGTCAGAAATTTCATAACTGTACTTAAATCTGACTGCAGACATATGTTAGATGAAAGTTAAATGCACTTTTCAATTTCATTCTGTGAAATTTTAACAGAAGATTTGGAATAAGGAAGGTTACTGACAAACTTGTTCCTCAGTTCCCATGACAAAAGGTAAGACTCAATGCAATTTTACCCCAAATGTCATGATTTTTTACATATACACCTTATTCCTCCTACTCTGTGGGATTTCTTTTGTTCTGACATGTATAGAGAGCATAGAATTTGATGACGTGAGAAGTAGTAACAGAACAAATATGAGAAAAGAAGCTGTAAGCCATCACCTTAAGTTAGTAAAAACTATTTTGAATAATGTAATCATAGATCAAACAAGTATATAGTGAAGAGATGTAGGTTACTATAAGGAAAATGAAATTCTTAGGTATTAAAAAATATTCATTTTGGATATCAACTTTGCATGTTTATATTTAATCATAAAATAGAAACTAGTATTTTGTAATTGAGCAAAAGCTTGATGTGTAACGAAATACTACTAAATATCGATATGGCTAATTTGTTGGCTCATCTCATTTTTTAGTTATGTTTCATTCTCAGTTTGTCGAGAATAGAAGAACGAGCAAGTAAGAGTTTTCATAAATAATATGCTATTACAGGCATATATTATTCTTATATTGATATCATTAAATGCACTAGTAAGACAAAATCTAAAGCATCAAATATAAAAAATACATCTGCTCTTTGTAGCTACTCATATACTTTCGTTTTGTGAATGATACTTATCTAATACTGATAAACATAACATTTGAATAACTATTGAAGAAAAATTTTCATTTTCTGAACATTTTATCTTATAAAATATTTTCTTCACTTTAAATTCAAACATATTCATTTATCTTCAGGTCAAATCTAAAGATGGCTGAAATAGAAATAGTTTTTTTTAAAAGTATTTTAATCCTTTTTAAAAAATTGTATCTGTATTAATTAGTTGACATTAACATTTAAAAGTGCAAATGTTTCTTATGATAATATGGACAATTTCAGCCTGGTGGATATGTCTCAAACTTCATACAGGAAGATATTTCAATAACATCGAGTTCGTATTAATCCACAGTAATTCATTTTATTAGTAAAAGAGGCTAAGGCTTTGTGATTTCAACTTAACTCAAAATTTAAGTGTAATTGGGAATGAGGATTACCAGTTCCGATGTTACATTTTATTATTAGACCTCGTTCCAAAGTACAGGGTCCGTCACCAATACCTTTTTGTGGTTTTTGTTCTAAAGCGATGTAAGATTCAAAACAACCTGATAAATAAGCGATGGTTTTCGTCGTAATTATAAATTTCTAATTTGTTGATGAATTACCAGCTTCTGCAATTAATGCAGAAGTATATTAAATGGGTAAAAAGCACTACTATGCTGCTTCTTTCCTTTTCTGCTAAAGAAATTAGATTTTATTTTCTTTTAAACATGAGAGACAAGACATTCAATGTTTCATAACATGAGTTAATCTTTCAATAACATTTTAACTGTAATAGTACATAAATGAAGACTACGGAATTTTGTACTGCTTATTACTTCAGTGTGAGTGTTAAAATAATCATTAATAGAAATCAACTTCAAATTTACTTTAAAAATTTTCATGTGTAAAGAAATGCGTGAATTCAAATCAATATTTGAGAAGGATAAACTGAGAAATAAAAATTACTGTTATTGTTTTCCCTTTTTCATAAGAATCCAAATTTATTTTAAAAATTGTAAATGAACACACAAAATTAAAATTTTGTCATACATGTTAAAATTAATTATAATATTAATAGTAACATTATTTAACACTATTTTAAGTAAACAAGTATTCTAAGTGTTAAGTATCATATCAACTAGTTTATTTACACAAAGTCAAATTTTGTTTGTTCAAAAAAAATTAAATTTTAAATCTATATTAATAATTTAGTTTTGGGATTGTACTTTTGTCTAATATAATAGATAAAATATTAGATTAAACTAAAACTATTAAATAAAGTAAAAATTGTGTCAAAATAGGAATATATTTAGGAAAACTTTTAATTAATAAATCGATAGCTCTGTTATACTAACGCCAAAGGTCAAGTTCACAAAACTTTAGAAATGATGAGTTTTAGTTTATGGTATTTTAAGACAATTGAATACTTTCTACTTATTTGAATTCAACTCAATATTTAAGACCTGTGAAATGTGCTATACAGGGTGTTTCGAAATTCATCAGCACAAATTTAAGGGATAGAGAAAAGCGCATAGTTTTAGTTCATCATCTACCATGGATTTGATGAAGAATGGACTTTCTGATTACACATGCTACTAGCAGTTCTTCGCTTGTTCTCCACCTATGCATAGTATGGTGAAAATTGCTTATTTGATGCTTTCTCACAAACCCATAAATCTTTACCCATAAGTTTCCGGAAATGCTATACTCGTTTGTGTTGAAGAAAATAATACATTTTTAAACATTTGGTAATATAATAATTAATAATATTAATTTGATAATACTAGATTGTACAATATATTTTTCCGTCGATGTTCTTTTGAACTCCTATCAGCGTGATGGTAAGTTGTAAATACCATTTTTGAAAAAGCCATTTCTTTAAATTGAAAGAACTCAAGTGAGGCTACATTGACGTGTGATTCAGTTTGGATTTTTTTTCCCCTGTCAAACAATTGTGCATTGAGATCAACAAATGATAATTAAAGGTCTCAGGGTGTAGTGGTTTGATAAATTCCAACATAACTTGTGATTTTTGACAAATCTCCGAAACAACATGTGTCTTGGCATAATCATGATACAATATATGTAATTCAAGTATAACTGAATATTGCCAGACTCGAATGGTTCTTTTTTAGTGCTTTGTTTAAATAATCCATTTGCTGACAGCATCTCTCCGAATTCAGCTTTTAGATAGGTTTCAAAAGCTCGAAATCTATTTGTTCTTCGACCTCCTCCCCCCATGAATAGCGCTCATTTATTCAGGCTCAATTTCGATATAGATGTAAAGGAGATAGTCCATGCTGCGAGTATGCTCTTTTCCTTACGACGTATTTGAAAATAATCCAATTTCATGACCAATTTATCATTCAGTACAAAATGAGTTTGTTCTCGTTCCGAGAAAACAGATATGTGCATATAATGCTTCAATTCTGCCAACTTTTCTCACTTAACTCATGAGGCCCATCTAGAATTTTTACAAACCATTCCTAGTAGTGACGGAAATTATATTCTGCAATAAATATTATTAAATGTATGAAAAATGTATTATTTTCTTTACAGATTTTTCCCGTTGACCTGATACATACACACATACATACATAAGCCACATATATATATATATATATATATATATATGTTTGTGATGTGTGTGCATGATATGTGCGTGTATTGTGTGCGTTATTGTGTGTGTGTGGTGTGCGTGTTGGTGTGTGTGTAGTGATGACGGTATTGGTAAATCAATTACTGTATTAAATGTTTAATTTCCTACTTTCCTTTCTGTTCAAATTATATATATTTTATTATATATATTTATTTAAAATTATATATGTTTTATTTTCTCTACATTTCAGTTTATTTTTATCTACTTTCTTTTGCGATATTGTTTCTACATATTATATATATATATCATTATTAAATTATATTAAATTAAATACCTTGTCTTGAATTTAAGTTCATTCTACAATAATAAAAATGTTTTCTTCGCCATTCAGACAATAAGTGTAGCAAATAAAGAAAACATTTTGAATGTGGTTTTGCACAATGATAAATTTTAACTTAAATTGAGAGTTCATTTTAAAAGAATAATTCTTATCAAATTCTACTAGATTGTTCGAGTAAAAATAAGACTAACTTACTGAAATCGATAACCGAAGTGCTCCCAATTATTTAACATCAGTAATGCAGTTAGATAAAATATAATGGGAAAGAAAAATATTCAAGTATCTCTCCAGAGTCAAATTAAGTCAAATTCCATACAGATATTAAGAACCCGATTTATTTGTGAAAAATGTTCATCCTTGAGGCAAATAAAATACCTGTAAAAATTATCTTTTCTATTTTCGAGAGTGATGCAACTGAAAAGAATAGAAACCAGAAATGAATACACAAATCGTGAAGAGGCAAAAGTGATCGATTAAATTATAAAAAAAGAATATTAAATTCTTTAAAATTCGCAAGAAGCTTAAGAAGCCACATGAAGGATAGGAGAATTTCTCAATATTAAACCCTAGGGATCCAGAAAGAAAAAGTTTCATTTTCGCCTTTAATACCGATTATTCCTTTTCCTTATTAAGATGTTTTTCCAAGTTAATTTAATTAGTTTCGTCATTTATCATCATTTAAATGTAATCTTACTCTAACTTTGAAAGATAGCAAGGAAGTGCAGTAAAATTTTCCTGAAAAGTCTACATTTCATTAAAATTGCTTTTTCAGGTGATATCGATGACTCACTCTTTAATTGTAAGTAAATATAACCGTGAAGTGCTAAATAAATATACATTCGATTAATGCTATCAGAGTTTAGTATGTTCAGTTTTTAAAACTGAACATACTAAACTCTGATTTACTATCTCTACTATTTACTCTACTCTAAACTATTTATTATGTTCAGTTTTTAAAACTGAACATATATATTTTGTAGCATTTAATGCTACAAAATATAAGCTGTTCAGTATTCAGTATTTAAGAAAACTCATTATATTTTAGCACATAAGAAACTCAATATTTCATATAATACTTATTCAGTTGTGTTTCGGTTTTTTTTTTTTTTTTTTTTTTAATTTAATTCCTAGAGATTATATACTTTTGATATGGCTCACAATTTTGTACAAAAATTATCAAAATACAAAAATTCAAATTATTTTTTTTGTAGTTTTAGTATTTAAGGTGAACAGTTTATTGTTTTGTTGTATTTCGCTTAGTTAACAACTTTTAATCTCTGGATGTCTCGTTTTAATTAACTTAGTTCTGAAAATTAATTCTATTGAAAAAAACTGATTTACAATATAGAACTTCCAAATTCTTATCACTTATAAGAATTAACGCAATATACAACAATCAATAACTTAATACTGGTAACATTATTTTCCTTAGTAATAATTTTATTTAAGACACAAAATATTAATTCGTATTACTTCATAATATATTATTCTTTACTTGATGTTATTATCAGTATTAAACTTCGGAGTTCTTTTGGCAAAGGGATCTTTCAAGAAGAAGACACTGCGGAATAGGGACTTTTTGCTATGTTGATTTCTTCCTGTTTTGTCAATCTCTGGCAATTCGGAATGTTTTCTGAGATTAGAACAAGAAAGTGTATTGGTCATCCGTTGGGCAGTGAGGATGTTTGAGGCTCTGAAAATCTTTAATAACCACAGATTCACCTTATTTCAGGGAAAGTTCTTCCTGAAAGTCGTATTGTGATTAATTTTTTGACTTCAACAAACTTTCAGATATGTTTTTTAAAAAAAAAAAAAACAGGGGGATTTGTTTTAATCTAATTGCCTTATATCTTCCTTAGCACCCGAAAAACATTACTATAATTATTTTACTTAACAATACTTTTAGCATACAGACACTGCCTTTATTACGAAAGTGAATTTATAAAGCGCAATAATCAAATTAAATTAGATACAGTTATGCAATTTAATACATAGATATTATGATGAATATATTTATACATGCAAACAAAAATACTTAACTGGTTATTTCAAAAGTATAAATATGTTTTAGGATTTAAATAGCTGATTAAATTTGTAGATTTGAACAATGAAAACAAATATATCATTCAACAAAACTATGCTTAATACTTTCCACTAATAGGAATGTATTATAAACACATTTGTGAAGTTAGTCTAGTCACAATTTTCTCTTCGTGAACATCGGAGACTTTATAATAATTCCAATTGCATGAAATTATAATTTTTTTTCCCAGCCAAAATGAAATGTTGTTAGGTAAGTTGGAGGATGACAGATGTGAAGTAAAGTGAATTATAGAGAAAATCATACATAAATGAGATGTAATTGATGATAATGAGGGTAGATAAATAATTTCGACTTGTTTTTCGATTTATGATTCGGCTTGAAGCATCTTAATTAGTTTTGTGGATATAAGGGAACTTTAGTTAAAGTATTAAAATACGAAGCTAGCGTTGGTGAGAATTGTTGAACTCTGATCGAGTGATTTGGTAAGATAGTGTTTCTTATTTAAATCATAATCTAAGACTATTGAATTAATTGAAACTTGAGAGATACTGACTTTATCTCTGTTCTCTAATGATTATTAATATAGTATTTCTGTTTGTTCTTATGTGTCTTCAACTGGAGTGTAGTTGTTATTGACTAATATATTATATTGAGATATGGTTCAAGAGATGAACAATGAAGGACAATCTTTATAAATTATAAAATAATAACAAAAATACACTCAAAGAGGAAATAATTTTGTTACGATTTTAATTATTATTGAAATCAGTAAATTTGCATAATATAAGAAACATAAATTTCGTCTTCTTGTATAAAGTGCTAGAAGATGAATTTCCTGCAAAAATATTTATAAATGCAATTATTAGGAAAAATTTGAAATATTCTAGCAATGTTTCAAGGAGTTGAATGAAATGTTTACTTTCAAACATATCATAAATCACTACGTTAAGAAAAAAAAATGATTATTTACTTTTAGTAAGAAATTTAAAGCTTTTCAAAAACGAATTAAAATGTATAAAGCAAGATTATATAAAAAATATTTGAATCTCCTAACTTTGAGTGAATTCCTTAAAAATTTGTAAGATAAAATAAATTTAACTTACAAGTATCAAATTCATTCACATGAAAAGAAATTAATTTATGCCGATATTTAGGTTTAAGATAAATAATAGAATTTAAGAAATAAATAATGTTAAAACTTTTTTGAAAATATAGATATATCTTATATTTTATAAAATATAAGTTATAAATTAATTAATAAAATAAATTAAAAAAGGGGAGGAAACTGTCGAGTTTGTATCTCTATGATACAATATAAAATTAAGATTTTTTTTTAAATAAATTATGAACTGTTTTAATATAGTTAGGGCTCTTTGAAGTTCAAAATAAATATCTGTGAAGAGTCACGCATAATATACTCTAATGAAGAACGAATGCGCATTAACTATATGAAGTTTAAGAACTCTTATTAGTATACAACATCTGTATATCAATAAATATAATATTTAAGAAAATCAGCTATATATATAAATGCTTTTTGGATATTACATTATTAATCTATTAGAAATTGCTTTTTTTAGAATTAATTAAAGGATGAATTATACTTTTAAATAGTTCCTTAAATTTTCTACCTCATGACGAAAAAAATGAATAGTAAATGTACCTTCTCACAATAAAAATGATTTTATTGATGCACTTAATTGTATGTATTCTTTCATACATTTAAATAACATTATCATGTTTGGGTTACATTACATATAAAAGTATTGCTAATAAATTCTGCGAGTAATATTTAGATTTTTGAGGAATCAAAAGAAATGAAAAAACAACAAATATAAGTATCAATTCAGTTATCTCAAGGTAATTTTTCTTTTGTAAGATATTGTGATAATGATACAATTTTTTAATTGCGCTGCTCAAAAAGGAAAAGATTTACCCCATTCCAAAACAAATAAAGATCATTTCTTTATTCACTTTGCAGGAAAAAAAATGCTGCATGTGTATGTGAGTATAAGATGAACACTCACGACGGCTTTGTAAGGAAGGTGAAAGAGATATCCGCATTTCTAACGTCAACAAACAATATAGAACTTCGAGAATGTTGAAGAAATGAATGTTTTCTGATTAAATTTTGTAAGAGAATACCATTTTCAACAGAATAATTAATGCATAACCTCTTTCTATATTTAAATAATGCAATGAATCATATTTTTGAACATAATATGCTTATGTAAATCAAAGGTCTCAGAAATCGTATTTTCTAAATCAGAAAAAAGTCTTTGAACATCTTTGGTAAATCCTCATTTGCGTTTTGGCATTTTAAAAGCAAATCAATTAAATATAAAATAAATTGAGGAGACTAAGTTAAGCTAAAACAACAGCTTACAAAAATAATGTTGTAAGAAATTACTCATTTTGCTTATGCAAACTGTGACAGAAACAGATAAATGAAGGATTCTCAATGGAACTCTCTTCCTTTACGTTTGAAACCTAGAAGGGCCAGTCATGTCAACCATTCATGGGTTATGACAAATTCCATGAAGGTCCAAACTAGGGTAAAGAACCTCTTAGTAGGTTTCTCAACAAAACCCGTCCTCTAAGTGATTATTCCTTTCAGTTGAAAAATCGATCAATTGTCCTTAAGAAATTAATATCAGGCATTTTTAATGACAAATAAAGTACAATCGATGAACAATTTCAGTTTTTAAATTGACAATAATTCCATGTTAAAATATTTTAATGTATTTTGGAGTCAACAATTTTTTATGAGTTTCAACTTGTCAAATTTGCTTCTGATATTTTAAGAATATTGCAAAATGCATGTCCTTTATTTTGTAAAGCTCTTAATTTTTAAAAGGATATGGTTATCTTTTTACCATTGTAAAGTTTTTAACTTAATTAAATTAAAAATATTTAATAATATCACTTATAAAAGATTTAATTATTCACTTCAATAAAAGTTAAATTTTTCTAAAATAAAATTAATATCTTCATTCATTTAAATCACAGATAAACATGCAGCTTATGTCTGGGTTATGAAAATGTTTGAGGTTATTGTGAATAAATTGAATAAAAATAGACCAAGAGTATGAAAAATAATCTTTATAATACTGAAAGAAAAGTATTTGTAACCGTACCTTTAGAAAAGTATTTTCAAAAGTCCAAAGTGAATGCGATATATTGCTTCAAAATACAAAGGAACTTCAATAAGAAGACAGGAAATATATTTCTCACCTCTGAAATTCAAAATGATGAATATACTGCTAGACTTCTACTGGACCATTTATCTCTATCAAATAAACGCAATGTCATTCTTTTAAATATACTTTCCTTTGTCCAAAGTAAAGTAAAAAGTGAATCAGAAATGATAAAATGATATTTCGTATCTGTATCCATGTCGGCAAATACAGTTTTCAAAATGCATGAAAGAACATACACCCGACTGTTTCAATACTTCAGAAAGACTTCTATCAATAAAGTATACTTCAGATGTCTGAATCTGCTTCAATTAATCTATTTTATTCAAACGAAGATAAATAAAACAAATGAACTTAAGGCAGTTTTAAATAAGTAAATAAAATTTATTTATAAATTATCATAGAATGAAATGTACACACACACATATATATATACGAAATATATATTTCCTTTTGTATACATCTGATATAATCACAAGGAATAATATTTATAAATGAAAGAAAAACAATTTACTTGTAAGAGATACAGCTATGTGAAAACTTACTGAACGTTTCCTACCAATTTGCTTTATTCAATTGAAAGTTCTTTTTAAAACTCTTAAAGACGTTTATCAAGATTACTGATAAATTAATTTTATGAAATTGTTAAAAGGCTTCTTTTCAATATTTAAAAATAAGTGTTTGTGTAATAACATTTTAATATTAGTTAATTGAAGTATATTTTAAGAGAAATATATTTTAAGAGAAATATATTTTCGTTCTATAATTTTCTAAATGAAAGAAAACAGTCTGCAAACAAAATATTAAATTGTACTGTTCTTAACCACAAAGGTCATTCTTAGTCAAAATCTTATTAATTTAAAAAAAAATTTAAATTATTAGGATCTAGTAATTACATGTTGAGGTTTACTAAATTGAAAAAAATTTAATTTAAGAAGAAAAACATTTCTTGAGATTAAATTAAAGGAAATAATTGTGCGATTATATATTACAGGATAAAAATTCCATGTCTTACAATAATTTAAATTTTGAAAACGCCCTGATATATTTTAAAAACTCTTTTTGTGAATTATTATGAAACGAAAAAAAAATTCATGAGTTATAAGATAAATATTTAGAATTTCGTACTTGCACTGTTTGCAATTTCATTAAAAAATAACTATTTCCAACATTGAAATAAACATTCTGTTTTCGAATGTACTTAATTTAAGTAATTATGACATGTGCATGTATTTTAAATGCAATGTGTCTTTAACTTTCTGTCAACGTATTATAAGGTGCCTGTTTTAAATTAACGTTGTTTTATATCCCATATTATAACAAGATAGTACATTAAGAATTACCTTATTAGATTACAGAATATAAAACAAGAGATCTTGTAACAATATAGAATATATGTTTAAATTATAATTTATCTTCTTCAGGGCAATCAATGAATGTTAACCAGCTTAGATTTCACAATCGTAGCATGTAACAGCCATTAGTTTATTTTAAAGTCTGTTTCATCATGTATTTCAAATTTGTAATGAAAGTTTCTCAACTAATTCTAATTTTCAAATCATTATGAAAACAATCTACAGGTTTGTAAATTGTTCGTCATTTTAAATAGTGTAGCCAGAACTTTTTGTTTATTCTAAAGTAGTACATTAAGTCAATTGTAAAATAAGCACAGTTATGAAGTAAATGAAAAAAAAATTATAAAGCCTGATGTCTCTATTGATGTTATTCACGAAAATAAAGATCAGTTATAAAGAGAACTTTATTCTAAAAACTATGAAACTGCTCTTCATTAAATTATAATCACAGAAAGAAATGAAAAAATATTTTTCTTTTGAAAAAGTTTGATGAGTTATTGCTATATTTTATTTGGTATTTTCTATTTTCTTTTCTTTTAAAATATTTTTTGGCTCATCAAGAGCTTTAATTATAATAACACTTGAACAAAACTAACTTTTAAGTTTAAAAAAAAAAAAAAAAAAAAAAAAATAATGCTTTCAGATTTTTTTCAAACCATGGAGTATTTTTTTAAAAAAATATTTAGTTTGAATTTATAGAAAGTTTTTCAAAAATTAAATCTTTTTTAAATATGTAAGAATATTGTTTGCAGACAATAAATTAAAGTAAAGAGAAAGAAAGGAAACTTAACATAATATTTTTTTCTTCTAATTTTTTGCGAACGGCTTAATAGGTTACCAATTGAAACTATACTCATCAATTCATTCATTCATCAACATTACTATTAATGAGTAGCATTATATAAATATATGAAACAAAAGCCATTTGTTTCAGATTACTTTATGTCTCTAAAATTAGCATTATTTCATTTAAGCAAATGAATTTGCAAAACAAAGTTATATAAACGAAAGCATATGCCAAATTATGAGCTGTGTTTAAAAAATCATTCTGCTAAGTATTTTAAAGAGACCTTAAGATTTATTGCAAGTAATCACGTTGTACTTAATATGATTACGACTCAATTTATTATCAAAATTAGAATGTGTACCATTCCATTCTCTGTTTAGGTCATATATCCAGAAGCTAGTAAGAATTAAAATTGGTCATAAGAAATATTCAAAAAGGCATTAGTTTTCTCAGAACTTTAATTTTTGAAGGTTTTGTTATCAAAATTTCACGCTAGGGGCTAATAATTTTCTCGCTCATTAACCACTGACACTAATTACGTGTCGTAAAAAGTTTCCAAGGCAGAATAATTATTACATAGGATTATCTTTTTTATACATGAGCAGGTCAGGTTTAATGTTCAACAAGCACTGAAACAGTATATCATGGTGATTCAAATCTACTATCCCGCAAACAAAAGTTTTTTTTTCCACCTGTGAATTCGAGAAATTTTGTAATTATACGACGGCGATAATAAAGAGCTATCGAAAACCAACAAAATACAACTTTTTCTTTCATAGGGAGATAAATGAACAAAAGTGTAGTTATTTATTGGGAACCTCAAAATATCAATGACATTAAAACTTGTAAAATAAATAAATTATATAATTTAATCGTGCTTATAAAGTAACAAATTTCCATCATAACTCTTACGAATAGTATATTAGTATATCGAATGCTTCAAAAACATAGAGATAAAATATACTTTCAAAATATTTTAAAGCTTTCAGTAAGTTTGAGTATCAATTATGTATAAAGCCATTCATAAAATTTATGCAGAAACGGTTAGAATTAAAATGATCCCTGTTTTAAATACATGAGAAACAAATATGATAGATCCAAAAATGTGCTATTATATTTACATTTCAATATTATTTTAGAAAAAGCAAAAAATTAAGAAATGTATATTAATCATTGAAGCAATATTCAGTATTAAGAAATACAAACCAACTAACTTCGAAAATTGATGTCTTTGGACATCAAAGTCTTCACGAACTTTTTTCCCAATATGTTCTTCTCTATTACAATTACATTTCAAAAAGTATTTTAAGCGAATATCTGAATAGGTTACTGGTAAGTTTTTTCGTGTAACTTAACGTATGTTTCGCGTGACAAACAAAATTAAATTCAAGAAAGTTGAAGGTATTATTTGTGTTCAAACTACGGTTTGTTGGGTCATACTTTCCGAATTAGTTAATATATTTTTTATCACATTCTGGTGTACATTTTATGCGTCATAATGTTTAATTTATGAGACAAATCTACTCCCGTTTATTTATGATCTACCCTCCTCTCGCTATTCAAAACAAACTAAATCCTGTACATATGATTAAAAAATAAAAAACACCTCATTTACTAAATGATTTTTTTTTAATTTTAAGTTTTACTGTTGAAAGTACATCTTGAGAGGACTGAAGTTATTAACTTTAAAAATATATACATATGATCGAATATGTGTTTTACTGAAAACGAATTAGCTGTAATGTACATATTGTAGATTTAATATATTAATCTTATGAGATCAATTCATCTCCCTTTATCCATGATAAACCTTTATATTATTCATTAAAAACTAATACATATACATATACACAAAAAAAACCAATTGAAAAAGTTTTTCTTCTTGATTTTAATATAAATTTTGTAATATAAACGGGTTTCATGGACTCAATTATATATTTAATTTCATAGACTCAAATAGCACCAGTGGGTTTTAATTATGAAATATTTTATGTTAAGTATTCCTCATATAGACAAAATACTTCAGTTTATAGGTTTTACAGACTTGTAAAACTCTTTTTCTAAAGTAAAAAAAAAAAGAGAGAAAAGTGGTATTTTAACTGGGTGGGTCAAAGGAGCCTATATCAGTTATATGCATAATAAACACCTTTAAAAAATAACTTCAGTATTTTCGGCTGGTATACATTTCGAACACTGCTCCATACATGACAACAATTAGATTTAATACTACAACAAAGTAACATCACAGAACTGAGAAATTGCTCACAACTAATAGGACTCATCGTTTATACACATTCAGAATATTCTAGAAACAAACAATTTGAATAATAAAGAAAAGATGTTAGACGAACAATAAATAATATCTTAAGTTAAAAATTCATTCTTTGGATGAAAATGCCTTGGCGGGGATTGGAATCCCCTACACATGGAACTGCAATTCAAAGCTCTGCCAGCTAAAGCATGGAGAAAGCTGGCTTACTTGCTTTTTGGGGCAATATATAT
>BMAW01132259.1:83531-128790 GCA_019974015.1 Nephila pilipes | reverse complement strand
GTGTGTGTGTGTGTGTGTGTGTGTGTGTGTGGTGTCAAAATTGTAATGTTTATGTATATGTAACGCATAGATGGGTAAATCTTATAGAATAATATTTTTTCATTGACATACGCAATAAATTATTTCAGCAGCTAACATATTCTGAGCTGCACGATTGCTAAAATGCGTTTTCATCTTTGGAAGTTGCTTAATATGATACTGAAGATTAGAAATATAAAATCTGTTGTTTTAGATCTTAGAAAAATAGTTGTACTTAAATTACTCTCTATATATATAATATATTGAACTCTTCAATCTTTATGGATCTAACAGACTTAAATTTAAAAAACTTATATAAGTGTAATTATTCTTTAGGAGCACGATGAAAATTACTTAACTGCATTTCGCCATTTTGTAAGAATGTATCTAAAATAATTAATTATATTACATCTCCACAAACGCAAAGTGCTTGCATTTAATCATTAGTGGTTAATATCTATTAACCTTCTAAGGAGTGTTTACAGTTAACTTTTTCCTTTCGTGTTTGCCTTTATTTAGTTTGAATACATAAAGTTAAAATTTCCTTCTAGTTTCAGTTTTGGTCATTTGCCAGAAAAATAATTCTTTTCAGATACACTAGATTATTTGTATTGTTCACTGAAATTACCCATTCATTTCTTCAAATATAGTTACACTTACAATTTGGAACTGTGAACGTTTGAGTCTCTCAAGTTTCAAAGAATAGTAACTTTCAGATTTTAGAATTTTGACTTCAAACAACTCTATTTTTCCTAAGAATATGAAAAAGGGTAAAAATCGACTTTTGAGGCATTTTTTTCCTCTTACATATCTGGAATTCGATTACACTGAATGGGAAAAAAATGTAACGGTCTTTGAACTCAAACATTGGTTTCAATAGAATTTTTCTCTTGAAATATTTGCAAAGGATTCATGAAAAATGACCTATCGTGTGCCGTAATGTATAATGGAACAAGGATACATATCTGGATTATGTTTGAATAAGGGAAAGCAAATATTTGAAATAAAATTGTGCATGTAAACTGGGGAAAAACATCGTAAGGCATAGATCTTCCTTGAGAAATATTATTCTTAATGTTTCTTATATATTGTTTTATGTTTCTCATACATTGTAAGCTTCTGCACTGTATTTTAGGTATCTTAATCTCAGCTGTAAGACATTTCTCTGAAAACAGCAGCTTATTTTAATAAAAGATGTTTGGGTAAATACTACATCTGAAATACGTAGAAAAATATAGATTTATCAAAATAAATTTATTTGAAAGTCTTCCGTATAAATAATAAATGATACTTTCAGTAATGATAAGGCATTTTTCAATATTTTAAAATATTGAAAACGATTTTTAGTTATAATCTTATTCTGTATTCCTTTCTCTAACACAATATAAATTTAAATTTATGATAGAAAGAATGTACTCAAAAATCTTAAAATGTGGTTATTTTTTTCTAGTTAAATAAAACTTGTCGGATAATATGCACGCAATCTTGAATTAGTTTACTTATTTTATTTTTAAAATTATTATTAGCGCTATTTTTTTTTCAATTATACTTCTTGAACCGTTTTTTTTATTGCATTGTAACTCAATTAAAGAAATACTAAAAGTTTTTGCAGGTAATATAAATTGTAGTAATTATTATTAGTGCTTTTTTTTCAATTATACTTCTTGAACCGTTTTTTTTATTGCATTATAACTCAATTAAAAAATACTAAAAGTTTTTGCAGGTAACATAAATTGTAGTAATAATACCATATGGTGTTTTCTGAACAACGATCAACAGCATACCCTTTGACTGAACTGTAACAAGAAATGGTGGGGAAAAAAGTCTTAAGTTTCAATAGTTGTCAGTCTTCCAAGAAATTACTCAAGAAAAAAGCTTTTATCCTTTTGAGTTCCAAATCCTTTTCCCGATGAAATTCTTTTGAAGTTGCCTCGTTCCTACGTGCCAGATATATCTTATTCCCACCCTGAAATAATGCAGCTTTAGAAATATATTTTCCAGCTGAAAGACCTTCAACTCATTGTCGGATACATATTGTCATCTCTTACTACAAAAGGTAGCCAACACTTCCACCACCTTGGATCATATCTGGCCAAGAAGCATTAAAACTTAGTGCTCACATTACAGTGGAATAATTCATGCGTGGTATTTCGTGACAGTCTCGCATCTCATTACATGCATTATTCATGGATTCAACTTTGGCCACACTTACCTTTTCAGTAAACATGTGTTTTGCTTCCGATAGCTTAACTTTTACACTTACCTCATGAATACGCTGCACATTGTGAGTGGAGTGAAAAGATTCGAATGAATGAAACTGCCTGGAAAAGTCATTTTTATCAAAAATGTTACAACATTTTTTTTATTGTTGTTAGTTTCTTTCTCTGCAGCCGACAGAAAGAGGTTTTGATTGTCGTGTTGGGGGTTAGAAGGAATCTTATGGCTTCTGAATGTGTATTTCATTCGGTTGTGTTGCTGAGCGATGAATCCAGAATATGAATTTTTTGAAGGGTTTATTTCTGTAAAATATCAGGTAAAAATTTATTTAGCTTAAAAACGTACAAATCAAAAGAATATAATTTTATATACATTTTAATTGTAATGGTCTAAAGTATACGCTTCTTTTTATGTTAGTAAATGTATTGTTTAGTTGTAAAAAATGCTGATTTCAATGAAAGCTTAAGTGCATAATTTGAATGTATATTTGTGAAAGCTATGAAACTATTTATAAATATAAAATACATATATTTCCTTTCAACAAAATATTCTTAAAGTTACATACTTACGATATTAAATTTCTAAAATAAAAATTATACTAGAGGTAAATTGATATTTAATAATGTGTGAGGATGCTAAATAATATTCTAAATAGTTGTTTTTATGCAAAAGTTCAATTTATATTTACTGATTTTGGTGCTAAATAATTATTCAACTGTTTGAAACAGTTGTTTCTCTACTGCAAAGATTAAATATACGAAATGAAATATAGCAATTTGTAATCAAATGAGTATTGATATTACATCAAAATATTTGTTATTTAAAATCTTTAAATAAAGTTCATAATATATACATTTTAATAGTAAAAAGGTCTATACTATATTGCCTTAGTATTTTTTTAAAAAGTCATTAAAGAAAAATTGTAATTAATGAAACAATTGAGGGAGAACTTTTAAATATCTTTATCTAAATATTTTTTTTTTAAATTTTTAATAGGGATATATTTTTTTTTTCATTTTTGGCAGTTAAATAAACATACAATACATAGAAAATTACTGAAAAATATTTTAAATAAATTAAGAGAAGTTTATAATTTCTTTAAAATCATATATTTGAAAAGCCAAGTACAATAAAGCCAAATATTGACTCAATTTATGCAAAAAACATATTTGAAAAATAAAAATATATGATCAGTTATATACGTTTCTCTAGTTTTGTTGTTTAAGCATAAAAATAAAAAGTTTATATTTTACATCTGCTGTTTTTATTCAAATTCCTGTTCAAATTCAATAAAAAATATTTCCTTACGTTTTTGTTTTTATACCTTTAACATAAAGTTCAAACAAAAAAAAAAGAAACCTGCTTTGATAAAAATAAATATAATATACTTATATCACATATTTTTAAGAATATACTTTAACGCAAAGACAGTTAATCCATTTGGAAGATAGTCCAATGTAATCATGCATTTTACTTACATTTTATTTAAAAAAATTTAAAAATAAATTTAATGGTTAATTTATTCTTCAAACTTATGAGAATAAGTTACTTTTACTTCGATTATGAAATATACAGTATGTTATTGTGTTCAAATTTTGTATTGATATTGAGAAAATGTAAGAGAAAGCGGGAATTCACTTTAAAAATTCCTATTGAAAACACACAGATAGATAAGTCATATGAAACATTTTAAAAGTATATATAACTAAAACCGAATGACATGTTTTGTAATATTTTAAATGCTCTTTATTAATCTAGAAACTTCCATTTGCCTCCAATCATTTTAAAAATAATTGAAACTGTTCTAGACTTTTCACGTTTTTGCTGTATAATACACTAAAATATAGTTGGATAAAATATTCCGATGTTAGAATTTATTTTATTTTTAAAAATTGTACTTGACTTCCTCGTTTTAGAAACAATATAACAGGTTAAGTACATTTGCTTTCTTCAATTTTATGAGAAAAATTTAATTATATCTATTGATTTCTTATATTTCCAATATATTTTACATAGTAAATTGTTTTCGTACCTTCAGTGTTTCTTAAATCATATTACAGGATTTATCTTTCAATTTAAATCAACCATGTTATATAAAAATGCATTAAATCAGTATCCTATAATTTATAAAAAAAAAAAAAAAAAAAAAAAAAAAAGTAAACATCAAATATCACTTGTAATTTTCTTTATGTTTAAAACGAGGAAGAACTGAAAAGTGAATAAAATCCTCAATATATCTTTCAAACAAGAAAAAGACAAAAGCTTTACCAAAATTTAGTTTATTTTATACAAGTTAATATATTCTACAAATTTTACATAAATAAAAGATATGTGTAAGAAGAAATGTAATATTTTCATGTAAAATGAGCTACATTAAAATACTTTACAGTGCTGATACATTATCTACCATGAAACATTTTTGCACTGCAAGATTACCAAGATTGCGTTAAAATAAACTTTTGAAACTAAACTATACTGACAGAATAATACCATCTAATATATTCAATATCCTTTATTTTAAGAAAAATCATACAATTCGTAAGGTTGTTTTTAGAGTTTAAACAAGATTTTTTTCAAGGGACTGCTACACATTTTTTTCAAAAAAAAAGTTTCTCGATTAACGAGACCGTACATTTCACTTGACTCCTTTTTCTTGCATGTTTTCTAGTAGATAAAAAAAGAATTGAATTCTTTTGAATGTTTTCTTTGAATTAGTTTCATTTTCTGAATAAATAAAATTGGTACAAATGCTTAAAAGACTTTAGATTTATAACAATCTCCCTAGAAAACAATACGAGTGATGTAAGAAAAAGGAATTTTCCCATGTTGTTAAAAGTAAGAGAAAGCGGGAATTCAATTTTTGTTATCAGAAAGATAAGTGTTAGATTTTTAAAATATTTTCTATATTTTCCATAAATAGCTAAAATTATACGAATAAATAGGCTTAAATTAATGTAATATTAATAAATTATTAAAATGTGTGCATATATATATATATATAAATTATTCTTTACATCAACATATTTTTGCATATTATTACATATATTACCTAGATTACATCTTAATAACAAAACAAAGCTAACTTAAAATGATAAGAAAATTAAAGATCAGAGGATTAAAAGTATCTTAGATGAAAACTGTAACTTCGGTTGTAATAAATTTCATTTAATTATTTAAAGGTAATTACATTAACGAAAAGGCTCTTGAAAAGTTATAAATTAGTGAAATTTACGCTTATATTTATGCATGCAAAACTTGACATTGATTCAATCAATTTTTGGTTACTTTAAATTAATATACGTCAGGATAAACTACAAAAGACATAACTATGATAGAAATGAAGGAAAGTGACTTTATTCCTTCCCAGTTTCTCTTTACTGAACCAATATTTTATATAGTATTTATTTCTTTTGTCTTTAAAGATAAAATTTTCTGTTATTTCTAAGCAAACAAAAATAATTGATTTCTGAGTTATGATCGTTTTATATCTCTTGAAAATCATTTCTTATTTCAAAAAAAATTTTGGTAGCAAAGGTACAATAGTTCTTAAAATTTTGGAATAACCAAGATTATGGATTCTTTTAAAATAAGGAATTATAAAATTTTAAAAAAATAATAATCGACCTTTCACTGTAAAGAAAAAAGTAAAAAAAAACATTTCATTTTTATTTATCGTCTAATAAACAAACATAATCTTAAAAATTTTAGAGTAAAGATTTAGGTTCGGGACTTTTATATAACATTAAAAATAACAGATCTTGATTTGCGAAAAGTTATTGAAAATAAAATATTCTAAAAATAATTTGCCTTTTAAATGACTTCGTCACAAACTTCTATATTTCTTTATTTGAACTTTTAGAGATTTAATTACTCATCAGCTTTTTAATCTTATATTAATATGTTTTATAATGAATGTAAAACATAAATGATTATATTCCAATTATTTTAATGAATATAATTTATTATAACTTGTATGTATGAAATATATATATATATTTCCCGCATTTAATACGCTATTTATATTACATTTCAAACTTTCCGTCTCCCCTGGTAGTTGATGCTTGATCTATAGATGTAAATTTTAATAAAAGATAGCTAAAGTCATTTAAATTTCATTATATACTCATACATTAGTGAAAAGAGTATGAAATTCAATTATTTAAATTTTTACCAAATCATTTGATTAAATTATTGAGCACAACATGGAGCAAAAATTCTGATTCATTGATTGGTTTTATTAACATCGCACTAGAAGCAACACCACCGCTTTAGGCGACAGATCTTGAAATTTTGAACCTAGGTCAAGGACGACACTTGAACAACAAAACTCTGAAAAAATACTAAAAAAAGTAGTTTTATAATACTAAAAAAAGTAGTTTTATAATACTAAGAATAGTAGTTATATAATGCTAATATATATTATGAAAAAGATTGAATTTTTATTAAATTATTACAATTTACTATTTAAAAAAAAATGATTTTGAAGACTATTGAAAAAGAAATAAGACTTACTCATGTATATGAATGAATATCATGTATTAGTAACTATATCTAGCGTTTAAATTTTTCTCAACTATAATTGTATACTGTTGTAGCTATTACAACAGTTAAAGTATCCCAACATAATACAAAACCCTTTATTAAAAAGGCACCACTATGTATGACCGCCTAAATACATCTAAGAATAGCGTTAGGAAATCATGCATATTTTTTAAGGGAATTTGATAAAATTCTTCCTGAAGATATCAATAAAATTCAAAGAGAGAATGGTGGTTGGACCTGCTTTCTAAAGTAGATTAAAATGGCTGAATAACGTTGAGGGTCGGGAATTGAAACGGAAAGGACAGATGTGAAATTTCATCTGCATATTCTTCAAGTGATACCTGAATAGTTATAGTTGTATGTTTGGGAAAATGAATATCTTAGAAGACGATATCTGTTGATGGAAATAATGTATTGAACCATTGGGTTTCCCTGGTTGATCAAAATGCCTACATACTCCCTTGAATTTTCTCACCTTCTTAGCAATGATATACTTGTGCAAGAGTTCTCTAGACGAAAACACATATAGTTAAGGGAAACAATGTAAACGATGATTTATCTGACTACATTACTTTATTTTATGAATTTTTTAACCATCCCTTATATTCGTAACAGTATCTGAGACGACTTTTTGCATTCATTTCTGAGACAAGTAACAGCTTAGGAGTAGCTACTCTCTCGCAGAATTGGTGTTTTGCAGCTCTTTTCTCAGAGTATTTGTTGATACGGGAGTCTGCAGATACTTATCTAGTCCTTAGATCACTTTGGATCCAGGTGTCTTGTTTTTGGGAATGCCATAATCCACTTTAAAATCCAATAATCTCTTTCATTCAGCTTTAGCTTTCATCCACAGCTGAGTCTGGCAGGTCCTGATTCTCCTTGTATGTGGTATGCTGTCATGACTTTCAAAACATTGCGTAGAAAAAAACCCACAATATCAACAGTTGTGATTATAAATGTTCCTACAAGGCAAGCTCCAACAATATTCTCTCTCTGAAATTCTGTAAGGTTTGACTCGCACAACTAAGGAAAAACAAAATGAAAATAAGTTTCATAATAACTTGTTGACAGTAGAACAATATATTTATTTTAAAACAATGAAATGTTTAAAAAGGAGACAATAAAATATTTCGACTTCACCAGATAATTAAGTAATTAATATTATACCTTTTTATAAACACTACATTCATACAAATAGGTGTTTTCGATATTTTCATAAACACCTATATAATACGTTCAGGAAACGTTAGTTATATGAAATTGAAACATTCTTCAAGCTATTTAATTTATGCTCAGCAAATAATGATCAGTAAATACCAAATATTATTTATCTCACAGAAAGATTTAAAATAAAAGTATTTAAAATGCTATTGTACTTTAATATATGCAGACTTTATAAATATTAATATCAGACTTTATTCAAAAATTCTCAACATACGTACCACTTACTGAATGCATTTGACTAACGCTCATTAACAAACACATCAGATGAAACCAATTAACAATATTTAAAAATTTGGAGTCAGAGCAGTAAAGACAAATTTTTATGGACAGTTCAATTTTAGAAAACTATCTTTGATTTAGATAGTAAAATGATTGAAAGGCAATTTTTAAAAGAAAGACATATTAATCATTTAAATGTTCTTGAGATATTAGTTAATCCTTAAATTATTACAATTTACTACCTAACAAAAATGATTCGGATGATTGTTGATTAAGAAATAAAGACTTACTCATAATTATAATGAAGCATTTATTTTATCATTACATTGTCACACCTTAGTATTAGAAAATAAAAGAAATTTTAGAAGAATAATTCATTGATAACATTAAATAAGCAAACTGCGAATAATTCTGTATGTAATAAGAGAAATTGTGTTTATTTAAGCATGCAATTTACCATTGATCTATCAGAATACGCAGAACACACTTTCATTTCTCAAAATGGAGCATTATCTAATCTTTAAAGTTCTTGGTTTGCAACGTTTATGAAAATAAATTTATAATCATATTAAATTCTCGGTGTAGTGAAACGAAGACGTTTGCAGCACAGCAAAAACGCTGGAGGCTTAGACGTGTAATTTCCTATTTCATATTTATGACACTCCGGAGGTTAATTCAAATAGTTGCCTTAATAAATAAAGTGCATGAATATTTTGATGGCGTTATTTGGCTATGCGAAGAAAAAAATATATTACTTTATGGATAATTTCAAAGTGGGATGTAAGAGCAATATAAAACCTTCAAAAAATACTTCAATTATAAATTTATATTCGTTCTTGCAAAATAATTAAGAATGCATATAAAATGGAATTAAGTCCCAAGCGCTTAGCTTTTATTACTTTCATTACTGTTTTAAGGGAACATTGTTTCGCACTCTACGAAAATAAAATTACTTCTTTTGAAATTAAGAAACATATATTAATGTGAATTCATTTTCTTGAATACATATAATAGCATTAAAATTAAATTAAATGGTAATAACAAAGATAAATAATTCTAAATGCTTACAGTGAATCGCAGCAATTTTATTTTTTAATGAAATCAAATTTGCAGAATTAACGTTTTTAATACATACTTGCCCAAGGATATATATATATATACATTCATACATGTGTGTGTACGTGTGTGTGTGTGTCAAAGAAGAAAGGTTGGTACAATCAATCTTGTTTAACCTCGCACGCTTGGTCCTAAACCCTGAATTTCATTATGACTTGTTGGGCTGCTTTAATCTTGTTTTGTTTAATTTTTCTCTTTTGATTCAATTCGTTTGTTTGAATTACTAAATTTTTGTTAACTAATGTTTGATACTTTTTTCTTTGTGCATGTATGTGCCCTAGTTTGTAATTGGATATAAAAACCATTTAATTTTAAAATTCGTCTTGTAATTCCTATGAATATGCTTCGAGAACATCCTGAGTTGTATTGTACTATAGTTTGATACAGTAGTACAGTATAAACTTATTTTTGCGCGCAATGCACATTATTATTTTCTGGTACATTTTTTCGTTAAAAGTGATTTCCACTCTTTATTCCGCATTTCATTCTTTTTTACTTTTTCTTTCTTTTTTCTTTTTTTTTTACTTTCATGTCAATCTTTGACTATTACAGTTACTGCTCTACGCGAAAAACTGAAAGGTTAAAACTTTCAAAGATATTGGAATCGACGTTTCAGGCGCGCACAATCATGTATTAATTACTAGAAATTTAAAGAAATAAAAAATAATTAAGAAGTATCTAATTGTTCTTAAACATGTTATTTCCGATCATCTTATGTATATTAAAAAAAATAATAATTAGCTCAAGTTTTTCTAATACAGTTAAAGGTTAAATATGGAAAACATTTAATTTATTTTAACTATTTTCACTTTTCTATTAAACATCAAAAATTTACATTTTTCTAAAATTTGTATTTTGTATTTCAGAATTTATTTCTCATATGTTTATCGTTTGTGTATCGATCAGATACATACAACTTTAATGCATATCACTCTTATCCCTGATATATAATGGCAAATTTTTATATCATTTGGAAGAAAATAATGCTTAAATATATATTTTATATGAAAATATATAAATTTGTCAGTTATTAAAATTATGGAAGTTTAAAATTTGTGAGATGAATACATAATAGTTTTTTCTGTGCTCGAAGAAGTTTGAGTGCAATGTGATAACGACTTATTTTTTCTGTTTTCGACAAGTATTGCCAGCTAATCGAGTGTCAAATCCAATGCAGATACCATCTTGGGTATATAATTATCACCACATATAATTTGTTAAAAATAAGACATAGCATTTGCATAAATATCATTTTCTGTACAAAAAAAAATAATATACGGTTGCTTAAAGGGATCAAAACTTACACTAAATTAATGATTTTAAAGTTATTTGAATACTGAAATTAATATGTTTCAATTTAAAACTAATTTAATAACCTATATTAAAAACATAAACTAGTAAAATATAAAATTACTGAGAGATTTTTCTTGTTTGATACCTTTTTAGCTCAAATATAAATCTAAAATTGCTTCAAAGTTCTAATTTTATCAAAATTGATCTACACTTGGGTGTTATAAAAATCGAAAAATGTTACTTTAGTCAATTTGATTTACAGCATTGTTAAAGTTCTTAATTCAAAATCAGACTTAGCTGCATCATTGGTTCCGAAATTATATAATTTTTTTTAATTATAGCATCAGATAATAACCTTATTTATAAACGCGTCTGTATTATATGTTAATATCCGTATAAAAAAACTTTCTGTGATTTTCTTAAAGAATTCTTAAGATGTAAATATTGATACACAGTTGAGGAATGTTTGGAATATGCTTAGTATATTTTATATAAATTAATCCCTGTCAGTGTTTTAAAATAAAAATTTTACTTGATATATTTATATTAAGTCTAAGTGAACACAAAGAAAACATCTAATACAAATCAGCTATATCTCCTTTAAAAATATATGCTACTGACAAATGCTTCATGAAAAACTTTTTTTTTTCTTAAGTTTCGTATTTCGACTGATTAAATACCTGAGATTTTTTATAAAATTATGAAATTCATGTAAGTTCAAATTTTGAGATCTACAAATTCAAAATTAAAAATTAAAATTCAATAAGCGAAGTGTAAATTATTCTCCTTTCTTTATACATATTTTTTTTGGTATAGCAATATGATTTCATAGAATATAACATAGTAAATCATTCAAATTAATTTAATTTCTGGGAAAAAACAACAATTTATTAATTACATAATAAATGAAATGCATTGTATAATTGTACTTTTGGAATTTAATTTTTTTTTCTTTGTAATTATATTGTCATAATATGGCAAATTTTGCATTGGAAAAAACTATATTTTAATTAAAAGGGGTAGGGAGTAGCAGTGCTTTTACCCTCATAAAACATACAAAGTAGGGAAATTTACTAGGAATTTATTGTTAATTAAATTTTTCATTTCAAAAGGATTCTAAAAAACTTCGTTAGCAATAAACCATCCATTTAAACCAATGAAAAGAATTTAATAAAACATTCAGTTTTTATTTTAATTTATTCAGTTAGTGTAAAACATTTGGTGTGTAGTCATAAAAAAAAATAACGAAAAATATTTCATATTTTCTTTAATAAAAACTAAACGCCGACTAACAAAGGAATAGTAAATTATTAAGGCTTTTATAAGCGTTTGGAAAAAGATATAACAATTATACAGATAAAAATAACCGTAAAATGTACATTATGCGTAAATATTTTTAATAAATAAAAGTTTTATTAGTTATAATTTTTATAAGCGATGCATCTTTTTAAAAAACATGAAAAATTGTTCCAAAAACTAAATTATTCATACGGTTTGTTTTTATGCATAATATGTACTGAAATATTTATGTTATTAAAATATAAAGATTCTTTATTTATTATTGACAAAAAAAAGAACTGTATTTTAATTTTCTAACTTTTGAACATAATGAAGCAAAAATATAGAGAAGCGCTCTGAAATATTATTCACATATACTCCTAAAATTCAGTAAATATCAATTATTTTATTAACAGTCTATTTTACAATCACTTAAAAGAAATATAGAAGACTTTTTAGACATAATTTTTTTTAAGTATTTTAAAATTTAATGATCCATATATGCTCTAGATTTAAAATATCGGAGTATTTTTTTTTCTATCAGAAGAAGTATTATGGATTTGTGTCCTATTACTTAACATTGTCAAAAGTTTTGTCATGACGTTTTTGCCTTGACCAGGTGTAACTATTTAAATTCTATAATTTTATGATAGATCCCTCGGGCTTTAATTACGACAATTCATTTCAGTAGTATTCCTCAAATATAAAAATTTATTTAACTTTTAACCGTTCAGAATCGTTGAGCCGTTTATTTCCTTTAACACAAAAAAGAATATGATATTTTACCTTAATCGGTCAAATCTGTCTCTATATTTAAGCGAAATACCACTGACTGACTCATCACGAGATCTCTAAGACTATTCAACCGATTGACTTGAAATTTAGCATAGTTACTCATTTTGCGATGTAGACGCTCACTAAGAACGGATTTTATGGAAGTCTCATCCAAAATGTAATTTTCATCCGTTAATCTACTCTTATCCATCGATTATGTTATTTTTGGCGACTTTATCGCCAAAAATGACATGGCCGACGCCAAACGGAATATATATTTTTATATATATACTGTGTATTGTCACCAATTAAGTTTACTTGGTGAGATTTGCGCGAGCGAAATGGAAAAATTCCAAATAATTTAATATTGAAGCACAGAAAGAGGATTGGCAAGATTTTGGCGAAGGGGTTCCTTATGTGAAATTTCGTGCATGTCGAAAATGGGTAACGTACAGATTTAGCGATAGAAATAAATCAGTTTGGAACCCCAAGGTTGGTGAAAGTGTAATTTAGCTCCAAAGCTTAGCAGGATTTCGAAAAATACTAAAATGGTGATTCTTACGGAGTAGCGCACACGCAAGACAATACATATATATATATATATATATATATAAGCTAAATACCACTAAAAAGTTCTGGATAACCATTATTACAAACAAACAATTTCTTAAAATTTTAAATTTAGATTATCATTATCTTTTAAAAATTGAAAATTTTCTTGATATTTTACGTATAGGTTCCAAAATATAATATTATCGTCTTCCTAGAGAAGCGGGAGGTATCAGCTAGTCTACATATATTGCTAATTTGCATAGAAATTCAATAAAAATAAATTTAATATTTTTGTAAGGTCTACATTTCAAATAATGCTTAATAGATATCATGTATTAGAAAAGTATTTTCTTCGTTATTTGATTTCAAATGGTATGCAAGTTATGTTTCATATATGTAGAAATATAATTAAACGGTTAATCCCCTTTCATCTACACACCATGAGACCAAGGTCTCAAATGAGAAAGGAAAGGAACCAAATATTATATAATATAAGTACATAATAATGAAACTAATAGAATAGATATCAATGATAAAATAGCTGCCACATCGACATGTTGAAGAAAAAATCACGGATAACCTGTACAATATTTTATTAAAACGTTTTTCTGAATTTCAATTGGTGTGTGTGTGTGTGAGTGTGTGTGTGTCATCAAATTTTCGATCGTTAATTTAACCAACTTCCCATCAAGCTAGAGCTTTGAAATTTTGGGAATCGTTCGTACTCGCCTAACAATGCAATATTTAGACGTTTGCGACAAGTTTTAACTAATATTTCAATAGTTTTAATAAGTCAAAATATTCTTTCCTCTCGTCGCTTTTAGGATTGAGGAAAAAATTTCTTTTCCCCTCTGGGAACACCGGGCACTCCCCACACGCTACATGAGGTATCGTATTGGCATTGTTTTAATATGAGTTTTAATGCATTTATGCATGTAAAATCTACTTAAACTCAAAACATGCTGTTAATAAGACACTTTATTTTAAAGGAACTTGAAAAACTGTTGATTAAACCTCACAAAAATATTAGATCGGAAAAAATTATCAAAGGAACAAGGAGAAAGGAATTGACAATTGTAGCAGTTTATAAACCGAAAAAAATATCAGAATACTTAAAACATGAAGGTACCGCGAATGTGATTCAAAAAGAGAGATAGAAAAGGCGAATGAGATTCGATTCATGTTTAGTTTTTCTTTCTTTGAGTATGTAAATACTTAGTATAATTGTTTGAGTAATATTGTATGTCGTAAAAAATCTATCTAGATTAATGAATGTAAATCATAATAAATTGTATTGCTTTTGAAATTATTAACATTACTGATACAAACAGGAAATTAAACTAGGGAAAGGGCTGGGAAGGCAAAGAAAAGCTACAGGGCAGTTATAAAAGATATAAAATGTGCTGTCTCTAATTGTAAACACGAAAATAAATAAAAAATTAAGCTGTATAAAGATGTTTATCATGAGCTAGAATAAATATAACCACACTGGATCCAATAGATCTATACAGGTAAAATTTAATTTGTTTTTCTTTTAATAGTGTTGAACGGTTAACAAATACTCCGAGCCACTTGTCGCTATTCATCAGGTAAGCAAACAATATATCTCATTTATCTATCACAGCATATGTCTTATAATTGATGAAATAAAATAAATAAGCAAATGAATCAGAGTGTAAACACAAAATGCACATTCAAATCTAGTTATCTGCTGCGCATAAACCTTTCAACGCGAAATAAAAATACATAACAATATAATTAGAGAATGCAGACTACTCCCTTAAATTACAAGGTTGAGAAAGATGACGCTCTCATTGCTATCCGGTCACTTAAAGGGAATCGCGTTTCTAGTTTTAATGAGATAACATTTTACCGTGGAGCTATTCTTTCAAAAAGTACCCCTATTTCGCGGCTATTACTTCTAAGGCTTAACAACGTGGACTCAGAAACTCATTTCAACCTCTGGAGTTTCTTTCCAGTATGGTTCGTTTTCCCGCTTATTATAGGATATTAGAGATTTTCCCAGAAACACTTTTTTTGCATAATAACTCCCATTGGAGCTTTAACACTTGCTTTGGGCAGAAACTTGACAAAGTTAATGTTAATTATGAAAATAACACTCACACGTAAGCCTAACAAAAACTAATGGAAAAAAAATCCTGAAAAGTATTACATTGTTTCTGTTTAAATGGTACAGATTTACCAGGGTATAATGTTTACAGTTGCGTCTGAGTTTCGTTCCTTTAGATATTTTTTTTAAAAAATAAAGCCTTACTAGTTTTAAGATCTGTACTTTAGCTGACTTTTTCATTATAATAAATATAGTCTTCGACTTCTTAAACAGTATTTTTAATGTTTTAGAAGTACTTTAAAATGTATCAATGCTTTCAATTTCTTTTAAAAATTGCAATTATTTTGAAAAGTATTTGTTACATCCAGAGGAATATCTTACTATTTCTTTGAATTCTTTTCTAATAAATTATGAAAAAGACAATAAATAGTTATAATTCAAAAGAAAGCATTCACGAATCCCCTCTCTTTATAATAAAATGGCTATTTTGTCTCAATGCAATTCTCTTTTAGCTATCTTCCTTATAAATTCTATAAAACTCAAATAATTCATTTAAATTTTGTTTAAATATATTTATTTCCTTCTACATTATACAAAATAATTTCTTTAAATTTGCATGTAAATGACTTATTATTTCTGTTACTTACATATTAATTAAAACATATGAATTATGAATGAAAATTAAAAAAGATAGAGGATTTAATGTTTATTTTAAATGTTAACTAATTTTATGAATATTTCATATAATGAAATAACTACTTGGTATTCAAGGAAGGAAAATATTTAAGCATGTAAATAATACAAAAAAAATAATACAACAAAGTATTTAATGCATCGAGTGCATCGCTATTTATTTTAATTACTATTTGTATAGTTAATTCAGATAATTTAAGTAATTTGTATAATTTCTAGCTTACCAAAATCTGGAATGTTTGTGTATTCACATAAGGGAATAATTAATTTTTAGACTACGTTTATTTGCTATTAGCTCTTTAATTTTTTTTTAATACTTTTTGCGGTTGAAACTATCTATATTCGTTAGTTCAACTAAAATAAGATAAATAAGCTTTAATTGACAATATCAATAAAAAAAAACATTTACAAATAATCCTTTTGAATTCTAATTTCTAAACTTCCTTAAAAATTTGTTAAGAAATAAAAAAAAAAACAGTCATTGTTTTGAATGTATTATGTTTTGGTTGATACGTATGTGGAGTTAATACTAAAAACGGGAAATCAGGTAAAATATTACTTATGAAAAATCGATTTACATTTATCGAATCATCTGTGTAGGTTCCTTATCAATTAGAACAATTTATTTAAATATCGATGCGCTTAATCAATCTTATCTTTCAACAATCATTAATTTTTCAAACAGGGAAATATCGCTATCATTGTTTCAAAGTAATTTATTTAACAACCTTTAATTACTATTCATTTATACACAAGGATAGTTTTGTAATATGTATTTATCGATTTAATACATTTATACGGTAGGTATATTCATTTCCTTAACCTCTTTTTAATTTTAATTAAAAAGAGTTAAATGTGTAAATTTTAGATCTTCACATATTAAAATATAGTAATATATTTGAAATTATTACTTACTGTAATTAATAGCGGATGTTTGCTTACATAATAATAGTTAATTAATAATACAGCGTAGTCTCTTAAACTACAAGCAGATTTTTTTCAAACATTCACCAGAAATTATTTTCAATGTATTTTAAATTATTTTAACGAAAAAATAATAATTATGGGAGTTTCAAAGCCTATGTATTCATGCATAATTTGAAGTAGTTTCCAAATTAAGACATTTGTAATTTTTTTTCATTAACATTCGTTTGCTGTATTCTACACTCCTGGTAATTGAGAATATGTTGATGCTTAACAGTCCTAAATAGAACGATATTTCAGTAAAATGAGAGTAATAGTTAGTGCTAATTTTGTTAGTTAACGTACACTTAATAATAAAGTAACGATGGCTTCTAAGTGGGAAACGGTAGTCATAAACATTTTCAGACATTCTGCACCACTATCAAACTACATGTACACATTCTTCACTGCAGTATTGGTGTCTCTATAACATATTCTAAAGGAAATATTGATATGTTCTTAATGAATGTTTTAATTAGACAATAATATATAAACCTTTTGTAAAATGCGTTGAATTAGAAAAGTGAGAAATTTATTAATTTAAAAAATGAATTTGTTTTCAATGTACCATCATAGTTTGAACTGCAATTAAAATATGTTTTGAAATCAATAAACATTATAGTTTAAATATTAAGGCATAAATTTAAATATTAATTTTTTTGTCAATTTTAAAAAAAGGTTTGAGAGTAGTAGAGCTATATAAAATTTTATTTTGGGATTATTTTTAAATATCACACTTTTTCTAGAAAAAAAATTAACCCTGACTTTTCTTTATTTCTTTTCTCTTTCTTATTGTTCGTTTAATTGTATTAATTACTTTAATATTCTATTTTAAGAATGAAAAGAAATAATTAAAATAATTCATCAAAATAGTTTTTGCTCTTATGTATTTAAAAAAAAAAAAAAGGCAGCTCGAATTTCTAATTAAGATCGCTTTCAAAAAAAAGGGGGGGGGAATATAAGCAATTCCAAAATGAAATGTACTCTAAGAAATTCATCCTATCATTTGCTCAATGTCAAGTAGTAACAGAAAGTTGACAAGAAAACAATCAAGATTAATCGAGACAGATAAACAAAGTGTGGCGTAGAGACAAATATTTCAAGGCAAACCAATAATTACATTTAAAACTTTTTCTATTAAATTTTCGAATTATACAGATGGCGCACCCATTCACATAAAATCCAAAACATTACTTTTTTTTTCTTTTTTACCAAACAGTCCCGCACACTCGCCATATGACTAAACATAAATGTCAAAAAAAAAATTTACCGCGGAAAAAAAATTTTTTAAAGTCGGCTTATCGTAAAAAGTCGTGACGTCATTTGATAAATTAAAAAAAAACATAGGTACACTTGAAAAAAAAGAATCAGGACGTCACAACTGTTTTTTTACGTTAAGGTCTTTTTTTTACAATGGTAAAGTAGCATAATTATTTTTTTACATTTCTTAAGCAATTAACATTAGATGTAGAGGAGATAAAATGAAATATTTATAGCACTACTTGGTACCATACAAAAAGGGAGATTCAAAACTGTTATGAGTTTACTATATCTGTCCCATATCAGCTTTTTTTGCTTAAAATAGCCTATTTTAATTATCAACATTCAAGGTATATATTTACAGCATCACTAATTCTTACTATAGCCAAAATAAATGTATGAATAATTACTCAAAAAAAACAATTTACAAGTACAAAGCAAGAAAAAATCAACTTGAAAGTTATTTGCAGCATAATAAAATTTTCAAATTAAGGAAAGTTCTTATAACATAAATTAACTTTTAATTTTTTACGACCATTCAACTAGATTAAATAACGCATTTTTTGTAAAGACACTTTATTATGGACTGCGATGCTGAAATATTTCCTTCATTTTTGAGGCAAACAGTTCTATGAGATAATGAACACGATACAGTTTCTTATGGAATAACAGATGCTTTTGTGAATGCTTGGCCCCTCACATTCAATAGAATCTCGATTAGTCTAATAAACAAGTTGACCTAACATCTAAAAGTTGAACCAATGCATGAGTTCCCCAATCGCTTTTTTCCAACCAGTCTAGAATTAACAGCAAACCATATTTATTGTTCTATCGGTTTCTTTCACGAATGATTTATGGTTGGTTTATTTTTTATGAAATATACAGCTGCAAAAATATACTTACATAACATTCAAATACATAATTAACAAACTCTGAAGTTTTCTTCAATATTGGACAATTTGGACATGCTCGGAACGTTATAGTAAAAACATCTCAGTTGTCTTCTTTTCAAGTTATTAATCTGATTAGGATCAAAACTGTCTCGAGCTTGTTTGTATTTTATTTGAAATTTTCTTTCAGAGGTATTTTAAACTTTCAAACTTGCTTGGTGCTTTAAATTCACATATTTCTCTTTTAAAAAAATGCAATAACCATTAAAGAATTAGAAATGTTTTTTTTTGCATTTTCAAACTCTACTTTTCCGATAATTCATTCAGAGAGTTGATAATGGGCTAATCATCAAGTGGTATTTTTTTTTAAATCTGAAACGTTGAACATTTTTTTATCAGTGTAATGAAGTAGAATCAGCTTCAAATAATGCATTACCAATCAAAATAAATTTGCAGTTCACTTATTAAAATCTTGAAACACATCAGTAATTTCCTGTTGCATCTTTTTGGAGTTTTTCAGTAAATAGCAATTCTCTTTAACGATAATTTTCATATAGTCAAGAATCATTTTTGCTTTTTCCTTCAGACTCGCGGATAAGTTATCTTCATGTTTGTAGGGAATGGACCCAATAGATGTATGACTCATGTAAATTCCTTTGTAAAATATCATACACTAGCTTGACTCTAAATAGTACTAAATACAGGCCGATATTTTCGTATCGTAGTTATAAAGAAGCTATTACTTCCTCACTAGATGTCTTTGCATTTGCTATTGACCTGCTAATAACATGATATAATATAATGTATAATATGTGTTTCTCTTGAACTAATATAATTTGAACTCATGAATATATAGATACAGGTATAACGAAATCAGTTCAAAATCCCCATCTACTTTTCCAATACCATTCCTTTTTTTTTCCGTTCTTCTCCTGAATTTTCAAGTGTTCTACTTTTACACTTGAATTTTCTTTAATTTTTTGTTTTTCCGCATAATAAACCTCAGGCATGGTGAAGGAATTATTTCTTAATATCATCATCTTAAGAATAATTTCTTTTAATATCAATCATCTTCATATCCTGAGTAATTTTTTAAATCTAATTCTACACTAACCTCATTAAGTCCTCTTTTTTGATTTTTTTTTCTTTTGCTAAATACGCCATTTCATACTCTTTCTCTGGAAAAGCAACAAATGATTCAAGGATATGAATTTTTACTAAAATAGAAACTAAAACTCACACTACAGAACTAAGAATTTACAGAACTATCTACAATTTTATCAAGTAAAACTTGCTAAACAAAACTTATTTTCCTTCTTAAAAAATATATATATACAAATATTCGCATCAAAATAAAACATATTCAATACAAACAGCAATTATAAAATTCTTACTTTTAAAATGAAACTACATAAAATTTTCTTACTTAAAAATATAATTATAAAGAATATTTATAATAAATCTTTCCTTGAAAACCAATAATATAAAAATATTGACTCTTGGGTACAATTAACATTAAACTGTAATGTAACTATACGGAAATTCCTTGTAAACAGAAAACACAAAATAAGTATTTTTTCATTTCAAAATATTACATAGAAAATAAGAACGTAAAAAGAGTTTGTGTGTCAGTATTGATAATAATAAAATGATGACCAATGATATTATTGTGTGTGTGTGTGTGTGTGTGTGTGTGTGTGTGTGTGTGTGTGTGTGTGTGTGTGTGTGTGTGTGTGTGTGTGTGTGTGTGTGTGTGTGTGTGTGTGTGTGTGTGTGTGTGTGTGTGTGTGTGTGTGTGTGTGTGGAACAACATGAGCCTAAGTAAAGTGACTGACCCCAAGGCAGGATTAGACAATAAAAAAAATCAAGAGAGCCTGAATACATACACAGGGGATGAATTTCCAACTTCCCAAACAAAACATAAATAGAAAGGGATTCGAAGTAAAAGCTTCTCTAGTTTCCCCAAAGAAATATTATGAAATATCCCATGTACGTACTTCCTGAGAAACGGTTTCTTGACTAAATTAAAAGCAGTTATTCCAAAATTAATTACTATGTAGAATGCTTTAACTATATCTTGGAGATGAATATCCATACTTTAAGATAAGAAATCGGACGTGCAGGATATAAACTTTTCATTAAAGTAATAAGTCAACAGCGTGTTAAAATGCAACCACTTGGCGTGATTTCAAACACCAAAATTGATGAAAATCATGTTTAAAGTCATCATAAGAACAGAGAAAATATCATAAGCATTTTGAAAATATTACCAAAACTTTCCAGAATGGTTGGGCTAAACTATTATTAAAACAAGTTAATAGTGCAGAATAGACTTTAATCAAAAATTCAACAGCTGCGGGCATATATGATTTACATAAATGCTGTGTAAGCATTCTGCCTTTGAAGGTGCAGCAGTTTCCCCATTCGTCATGGAATTTAATCTTTTTTTCTTCTCGGATCGTTTCAGTGTATTTACCATGAAAAAGTTAAGTTAATGAAATATGCATATTTCAAGGAGCAATCTAAGTCATTTAAAAAAATCTTCTACTTTCATTTTAAATGGTGCTTACTCATTCATGTAACTTTCAAAATCATTACTTTTTTGTACCAACGTACCAACTACCCAAGCTCTCGCCTGCATAAAGCATGACTGATTGGAATAGAAAAAGTTTGGCTCTTTGCAATCGTGACGCACTTGGTTACAAATTAATATAAATTTACAAAACATAGAGTAAATGAAATAAAACAAGAAGCTACTCAAAGTAATTTGTTTTGAGAGTTTAACATTTATAAGATAAGCAAAAAAATTTTGTCTTTCCCATATTTTTTTTACCAATTTCTTTGTTTCTTCAATTTCAAAATGTTCGTAATATTTTCATAGTTCCACAATAAACATATACCTCAGACTATAATAAGCAAGCTTTTTCTAGAATATGCTGCATTATATTGAGTGATTTAATTAGTGTGCCCGTTCATTTTAATGATTTGTTAGATTCAAATCTATAATCTAAATGACTTTGGAAATACATATTTGAGGTTAAAATATATTTCTTTTAGACATCTACAATACAGCATGTGTCTTATTAGGATATTGTATTGATTAATATTTCATTTATATGTCCTTTCACATTTCTAATAGATTTAACTAAGGTTTGATTAGCCTATATTCTGAAAAAGTTTAAATACTTATTAAGAGACATTTTAATACAGTATCAGTATATCTGTGAAAATTTATTGTTTTAGTTTTACTATATAGTATATATTACAATTATTTTCGAGTGTTGGATTATTTTAATATTTACATCCATATTAAAAAAACCGCTTCAGATTCTACTTTCTCCAAAATACTTCTTTGTAAATAATATATCAAGATCTAACTATTTTGTAAAGGTTATCGATCCGTTTTCAACAACACTGATCCATTTTGTGTCTCAATTAAATATCAGTGCAAAACTTTCAAAAAGGTATAAGATTTCAAATAGATTTTTACTTGAAAATAAATTCAGACAGTAACTATATTTATAAAATAAAAGCGCGATCAATTGTAACTAATTTTGAAACATAATGACAGACCGAAAATAATATTTCCTGCAAATGCAAGGTTTCAGCATTTCAATTCAATTCAGACATCTAGTTTATCGCTTCGTATATTTTCTCTCGTCATTTATAGGCTTTAAAAATTCGAACATTCGGAGAAGGCATAATAAATGTAAAGATGTGCTTCAATTTAATTTTTTAATTCATGTATTACAACTTTCGTAATAATTTGTTCTTGACCCAATATTGTTGACATGACATTGTATTATATTTAAGGTATCTCAAAGCTATATTAATTGTATATACATATGAGCTGTAATTTTATCAATCTGTGATCGGAACTGATTGTTTGCTTTGCTTAACATCTGCTTTGCCTGTTTTTTAACCGATAATGAAGTTAATTATCAAAAATAGATAATAAAGTCTAATAACCTTCCTTATGTAAGATATAAACATATATTTTAAATATTGGAGTGATTTTTACGTTATTATATATTCTGACAACGCATATAATGCTAGAAAACTATATTAAATTATTCAAATAATACACTATTACAGAGTTACATGTTAAAATATTTTAAAGTTTCTTTTGAGGGCTGGTTTGTGTCTAAGATTTCTTCAAAAAAAATTTATAATTCAAAGGTAATGCTTGAAGAATTTTGGCTGAAAGAATTTGAAAGAACAAGTTTTCGCCTTCTTGTCTTGTATTGACATCAAACGATTTTGTATAACATTTAAATTTACTACTTTTGGTGGATTTTTTAATTTTCTATTTTATTCTAGATAAAAGTTTCTGAAAAAAATTTAAAAAAGAGTTTAAGAGCATGCTTCACACTGGGTGCTATTTCATAATAATATAGAAAATATTTGACTAGAATTAAATGTCTTGCCATGTCCTCCCTAGATAGCACAATATCAGTATACACCATTAAAAGTACTGCCTTATAGAAAGAATAGGAAGAAAAATCAATACTATCGTCAATGAAATAGAATATTAATGATTGAATATATGTAATAGAAATTAATAAGAATATTAATATTTATTCTAATTCAATTGTCACATGAAATAGAATAAAAAATATAGTTGAAATTTAAATATTTGGTTTAACTTTTAAATTAAAATATTTTAATACATTCATATTTAATATTTTAATAATATCCCTCTTAATTCTTCCTGGTTTATATTGCCAGATTGTTATTTATCGTCCATTCAAGAACATGCTAGATGGGAAGTCTCATATATATTAAAAGATGACGAGTTTTCTTAAAACTGAAAGCTTAGAATGGAAAATTGCTTTAGAGTATGCACTAATAGTTCAAAAGTGATGAAGGGCAAAATTATTGTTTTAAATCATTTAGTTAGACTATTGGGAATCATCATGTAACTTTCAGTACCTTATCCATTAAGAGACTCTTATGAAAAACAATTAGCAATGGAATCAAACTTATATAGGATATAAAATCCAAACTGTAGTAAAATATGTTCCTTAGCAACCTATTTATTTTCAAGAATTGTAAAACATGGACTTTAAATACAAATTTATTTTACAGTCTAGAAGCGACGGATGTCAAAATTGAAACTTTCAAGAGGCCAGAAATGTGTTTCAATTTTAACTGGGTAAAAACTAAAATAGAGTGATCTTTTTCAATGAAAGACTATCAAAGTTGTGTATTTATCAGCATTTTTAAGAAACTAAATGAATAGCAACTTGTCTCAAAGGAAAAATAACTGTATTTACTTGGAAAGATAAAGTTCTAAAATTTTACTTAAAAATCAACATTTGGAACAATAGAGAGGAAAAGATTCCTCAAATTTTTTTAATTATTGATAATTTTATGAATTATAGCAAGCTTAAAACTGACATATCAAAAATTACTACAAATCAGTTAAAATGTTAGAGCACCAATTTTGCAAATATTTTATATGAATTTGATTTCCAAAAGTAATTTGATTCAGAAGACAATGTTTGATTATCTCAACAATATTATCACTTGCTATATAAACGCTAAAGAATCTGCTGGTATCATGGTAATTCTAGACTAAAATTTTCTATAAAAAAATTTTGCTTGAATTATTGATCGAATAGGCTAGATTTTTTCCATAATTTCTGGATTGAACGTTCGGCACCATAAACTTATATGGAAACAACTTTTCAGCTACTACTTTTAAATTCAGATCTGTTCAAGAGCTGAACAATTTGAAACTCCTTACTCCAGTTGTGATCAAATATTGCACTTAAGATTTAATCCTATTTCAGAAAAAGGGCTCACTCCAAATTATTAAAACATGACTTTCTTCATTAATTTTGTATACTTGAAAAATTCTAAAACTACTTATTTTCATTTTTTTAATTATATTTTGTATATAACATATATTGCCTTAATTATATATTGCTCAGAATAAATCTTATTATTTCAACCAGTACATTTTGTTCAGATGATTTCAAGATTGGTTCTATACGTTTCATATAAATGTACTTTTGACAAAGTTATACCTGTAATAAAATTTCAGTATTTCATTTAATTTGACAAAATGAGTTCCATTTGGAGTTCAAATAACACTCGATCAATAACTCCAGTCTAACATTAGAAAAACATTTTTTGCAAATTTTTTTATTCATCAACATAACACCTTTTGTTAATCACCTAGCACGGGTGATACAATCCGTTCAACCTTCACAATCTTTTTTTTTCGCTCAAGAAATCTTTTTTGTTACAGTAAATATGCATAAAATGCTTTCCTGAATCATCGGCTCGTTTGTTTTGTTCCATCGAAAGCAATCCGGCACCAACGGAAAAACCTTTTTCACTTCCTTCAAAACCTTTTCAGTAAATACGACTTCCATATGAATCTGTGTCATCTCACGATCTCACGGCTTCACTTTACGATCTTCATTATAATTTTGTCACTTCCTCCACATTTTCCGGTGTAACGAGCTACAAGTCTACGCCAGGCGTTCCGCGTATTGGTCGGTATCAGACAACGTTTAAACTCGGCAAACCACGACAAATCGTTGCTTTTGATGGACAAGAGTCAGAACACATTTTCAACATTGTTTCACGCACGTATTTTTACCCATAAAAACAATGTTTATCAGAACACGAAACTCAGGTTTTTCCATTTTTAAACAAACCACAAACGAAGCTTACTCCAACTCGATAACTCAGCTGTTTCCTAGTCCGATCGACTTAAAAATTTTGACACGTTTCAAGCAAGGGTTCGTGCTCTAGAAAGACCTGGTTACTGGTTTACCTACATCCTGCCATCTGGGTTGTCTCGGCAGTTATTGATTGATGTGTTAATCTATGTTTAAATTTATAAGTAACTAGTTTTAAATTAATTTAAAATTTAATGCTAATTTTCATATATAAACGTCTGTTGTAGAAATGCAACACCATGAAGGAATCATCAGATCATAAATTCGCAGCAATGTCAATTATAGGATATTGAATTAATAAGTTTCAGAGCCATCGCGCGTGCGCAGCGACTTAATATCCTGAATTGATGCTGAGCGTATAAATAAAGTGCTGTAGCAGGACGTTGAAAAAGTCTATGATTATGTTGTTGGACAGAGCGTTTAGATGAGACCTGGGTATGCCTCCCACGACGGAAGAATAGATTCAAGCACTTACGGAGTTTGAACGAGGGAGGATAATCGGCTTTGGAAGGAGGATTTTCTATCGCGCAATACAGCTCTATGCACGGAACAGTTCCACAGTGATGAGTTTGGAAGCAGTGGACCGACGAGCACCGAACAACTCGAAAACAGGCACTGGACGACAGAAGGTGACGTCAGAGCGCGATGATCGACACCTGCTCCCATGGCGGTGAATGATCGCACAGCTTCCTCCAGGCAGCTGGCACCGTTCTGGTCCTACTGCTACAGGTGTACATGTGTCGGCTTCGTCAATTCGTCGTCGTCTGCTGCGCCGTGGATTGCGATGCAAAGGGTGCCCTTATCGGGATTCCCCCACGGCAATCATCGACGGCTGCGTCGGCAGTGGGCTCTTGTAGCACAGAGACAGGCGAGCTGGTTACGAAGTTGTCTTTCAGATGACTATCATATTTGTGGACCCATGATGGCCCGTGTTCGTGTTAGACGTTATGCGGTCAACGCTGCCTTCCGGGTGTATTATTGAACGACGCATAGTGAACACCCGGAGTTATGGTCTGGAGGTGCGATTTCGTATCATGGACGATCAATTTGATACGAATTGAGGGTAATCTCAATAGAACGTACGTCCGTGATGCTACTGGCCAAGTCGTTCCTTTCCTTAAGGCATCTCCTGGAGCTATCTTTTCCAGCAGGATAACGCGCCCACATGTTGCGCGGACTGTTTCGACTTCTTCCAGCACAACGCATGCAACGTTCTTCCTTGTGCCTGCTTATTCACCGGATATGTCGCCTATTGAGCACGTGTATATGGTTGGTCGGCGTCTCGCTGATCCCGCGTCCTGCAGTTTCCAAAGACGAACTTTGGTTGCCATTACAAGCGATATGGAATTCTCTATCAAGCCAGATATTCCAACATCCTGTTGACTCCATGCCGACGTCGTAAGCACACTTATTACGCAGCGCATGGTGGCTGCCCAAATACTGTTTCGGACTAATTTGTTTCTTTGTTTTGAAAATTTCATCATTATTTTGTATCAGCTACAGTCGTTTCTGCATTAATTTCATTTGATTCTGATGTTCTCATGGTGATTGCATTTTCTACAAACAGCTAGTATACTTACAGTTGTAGGAAATGGGTAGGGAGTTCTTAATAAATAGAACTTAATAGCTGAATGTATTTTAGGAAATCAGCACACAGAACAATGGTTCTGTTACGATGTAGGTATTATTGCCATAGATAGGATGATTAGTAGGATCTAGAGGAGATTTTGGAAGTCTAAGTTAGTAGGCGTTGATTGATCCCATTGCCGAATCCTCTCCTGGGTAATACCCGCTAGAACTCTGAAATGCTTGATTAATATTAAAATTATCGACACCTGTTCATATAGTTCTAAGCGTTTTTAAGAAGAAATCCATATCCAAATAATTATTAATATTTTACATTTGTTTCAATTCACTTGAGACTAGGACATAAACGGTTTGTAACACACGAAACACAGTTGGTGCATATGTCAGTTCGATCAGCAGCATTACTTATAATGCAGCACAAGTAAAAATCAAGCAATCTCATGTGGCCTAGTCAGCAGAGTATTAGACATTAATTAGCGTCCGTCAGGCATCAGCCCCAGCCTGGTACTTTTATCCAGAGATTTGGCATTTAAATTAAAAGACTGTTTAATGTTTTGTGAAGATCTGGATGATTAGATCTTTGTTCAAGAGGGTGCTTCTCAAATATTCTGCTTGTGGATGTATAAGGCTAAGTTCACCACGTAGCAAGCAACTAATCATTCCTGATGACAGGCAAGTGCGGAGGAATTCTTAAAAGATCACAGTTCTTCGATGTTTAGCTGTTCTAATAAAATATCTATTTGCTTGTTTAAAATAACGGTGTAAAGCTCTTTGGGCTCTCTGTAAAAAATTTAAAGCTTGGAAAGATCATCCCAACATTCCCCTCAATTGTTAAGGCTATAGGAATCTCCTACTGGCGTAATGTTAATGCTATGGATCTCCTACTTTTCTTCTCAAAGCTGGATTGTTGCTTTTAATTAAATGGAATAAAGTGCATTTGAAGATTAAATTGAATGCTTGCTAATCATTTCTTTTCTGACTTTTGAGGCATTTTAAACATTTATAAAGATCTGAAAATGCACACCACGTTATTCAAAAACGCGATCCGGTGTATTTATTTATTTACGTCTGAAAAAGCTGGTCAGTAGCCTTTTGTGAGAAGAGGAGATTATTAGTATTTTCGTGAAGAAACGCATTTTATTTTTATTTATCTAGTTATTTTCCAGGAGGGCAGGTGGTTCAAAAACCAGGAACCTACGCATTAAGAATACAGGAAAGTTTGATCCGATTTTATGCACTACTTACCATTAAATAATTTTACTATTTTGTTATTATTTATTTTTTAGGATTAATGAATAACATTTAATTTAAGTCTAGATTTATAATTCAATAATAAAATATATAAAGTTTACAACTGATCAACACCAGATGTTTTCAGTTGATTTGAAAATCTTAAGAAGAAATAATAAGTAAAGGAATAAATTTGAGTGGTTTCCTAATTTCATTTTAATGCTATATATTTTTCTGGTTAGTTCTCGAAACCAAAATTATTCAAAATGAATATCAATTAATTAAAGAGCCTATTTCCGTGCTCAAGGTTCCACTGAATAATTACTGAAAGAAAATATTTTCTTAAAATTCATGGTGCAATTTTATTTTCACGAGCAAAACATTCTAAAGTACAAAAACGTTCCCAATATCATAAAAGAAACCAAAAACAGACGTTTCTGACAGAAAAATCAATTACTAAAAACATTTTAAAATGAAAGCGAACTATAAACTATTAAAGTAGACAATAATATTCTGTTTGGTTATTAAAATTGAAAAATAATATAAAATATTAAAAAATATATATCTTATCAATGTAAGTATATGTCAAACAAATAAATTGTAATTATTATAATCATTATGTATTATAATGCCACGCTTTTGAACCAAACACCTCTATCCTTTATCTCTTGCCCACATATTTTTGTTGACGTCATTTTAAAACAACAACATGTTATCTTACATTAATATCTCTTTATTTATTTGTAATGTGACATATAAGACAATATGAAGAATTTTGAGGCTCTAAGACAAATATATTTTATACTTTTCTGTTAAGATTGCATCAAAATGAAGATTAATATAATTGCAAATTAAATTAATTTGATATCAACAAAATTAAGTATAATATCCAATATTTTATGTAATTTCATCAAAATATTTTCATAATTTAACTTTTGCATCGTAAAGGAATTAACAAGAAAATCTAGATTAAATTTCTTGTTTACAAATTTTCTTCATTTACTCACTGAATAACATTTCCACTCTAACATTTCTACGAAAGTATAACCGTTTGAGCAATGTTGAAGTTAGGAGAGGGGGTGCCGGCTCAGGTTTTGTTTACGTCACTCAGCCGAAATTGGTATAGCGAAAGTATTCAGGAGAAAACGAACTCCCATCTCCGCCCTTAAAGGCTCTGCTAATATAACACTGCTTAGTAACACTGAAAAATCTGAAATTTTGGCAGATTCACTACAAAATCAATTTAAACTAAATGACATAAACACACCTACTCACGATGAAAATATAAAGGATGTCGTTCACAGCTATCTACAAAACGAAGAAAACTTCCAAAATCAATATTACTCTCCACCACTAGCATCTGAAATAGCTGATTACATCAAGAAAATAAAAATTAACAAAGCACCCGGAAAAGAAGGAATAACCAACAAAATGATTAAAAACCTTCCTCATCTATGCTTAATCCAACTCCGAAATATAATTCATAATATGCTAGACCTCGGTTACTTCCCAGATTCCTGGAAAACCGCCCGATACTGAATCCCGATACTGAAGCCAGGAAAAGATCCCACCCTACCCTGCAATTACAGACCAATATCACTTTTTCCAATTCTAAGCAAAATAGCCGAAAAGATTATTCACAATAGACTTTCCAACTTCCTCCAAGAAAATGACATAATAATTCATCAGCAACATGGATTTGTTCCAAAATTATCTACCACCCACCAACTATTCAGAGTCATTGAATACATTAAAACTGGATTTTACAAAGGCCAATACACAGGAGCGGTTTCCCTGGATATCCAGAAAGCCTTCGACCGAGTCTGGCATACCGGATTGATATACAAAGTGATGAATTACAACACCCCTCCATATCTTGTGAAAATTACCAACTCATATCTACAAAATAGAAAATTCCAAGTTACAGTGAATGAAAACCTATCGAATCCAAGAACAATAGAAGCAGGAGTCCCGCAAGGAGGAATCCTCTCAACAACTTTATTTAATTACTACGTGAACGACATCCCTACACACCCAAAAAAAATTATGCATGTATGCAGATGACATTGCGATATTAGCACGACACTATTTTTCATCAAACATAGGCCAAGCACTAAATGAACACTTACAGAAATTAGAAGTATGGTACTCTACCTGGAAAATAGCCCTGAATTTTTCCAAAACAGAGGCCGTGTTCTTCTCACGAAACTACAGACAAATTGAACCAGATATCTTTCTGGAAAACAAAAATATACCCTGGTCTCTAGACACCAAATATCTTGGTGCAACGTTGGATAAAATACTCACTTTTAAACAACATGTATTACGAATTAAAAAGCAGTATAGATCTGCAGTTAATAATCTATGTGCTAACACTACTTTTGAATTGTTAGAAAAATCTCAAAATTCCACCATTAGAATGATTGTAAATGCCCATTGGTATATGAGAAACATTGATATTAGATTTTCAATTAAACTCCCCATCCTAAAAAATTTTATTAAAAAATTATCTGAAAACTTCTTCCAAAAAATAGATGCCTCAAACAATAAAACTATACAAGAAATAGAAAAATACACCCCACTCAGAAATAATCAACAACTTCACAGACCAAGAGAAATCCTAATTTTATAACTCAATATCCTAACATCCACTGCTTAAACTCCAACACAGTCACCCCTAGTCACACCACACTAAGCATTCACCCCCTACCCACACACACACACACACACACACACATATATATATATATATATATATATATATATATATATATCTCACCTCATCACCGACCAATCACAGATCACGCTATCACTACGGCCAGACCGAGCAAGCAAGCAGGAACTCAATAGACTTCTGCTGTAATATTCTAAACCTACTCAAAGCATTCCATTCTAAATATGATTAATCACTTAATTTTTATTAATTAGTGAATCTATAATAATTTTATTTACAACAACTATTAAATATTAAAACTTTTAAAGTATTTTATAAAAACTTTAACTTTCAAAGCTATTGCAATGTAAATTATTTTAATCTATCAGTAATAACTCATTAACTTCTGGGCAAGTGAAAAACCAAAGTTAAGTTCACCATTCACTTATTGTCATTTCACAGGGGATAGAAGCCCGTGAGGGTTAAGTTATAATAGTTGTCGCTACTCAGCCGAAATTCAAAATTACGAGTTCCGACGTCAAAAGCCCTTGTGTTGCTTCTAGTGCTACGTTAATCAAACCAACCAATCAAAGAAATTAAAATGAAATACTAAGAAAAATCTAAAATTTAAAAAGTCACTTATAGCGGAAAAAAATTATTACTTAATTTACAGATAACTTATACTAATCATTTATATTAAAATATTGTTGTACATTTCGATAAGGTAAAAAAATTATAATGAAATGCTTTATATCTTGAAAGCAGTTTGAATTTTTTACCTACAAAAAGAAGAAAATGATAGATCTATATTAATCACTAAATATACTTAGATTTATTAAGGACATGTAAAGAAAATTGCAAACATTTTTATAGTTGAAAATAATGGTAAATCATTTTGAAGCTAACTTTCTTCTTTTGTCATGTTAAGAATCTAAACATGGAATACGTTTTTTTTCAAATGCAATTAGTGCTCGAGCATTTTTATATTCCAGTTTCATTGTTACAGTGAACTGTACATTTCGTTAGTTTACTTCTTTCTATTAATCACCCAAGAGACAATTGTTTTAATCTGTGACACAAAATGTCACAGCTTGTTACTTTTTAAAATTTTGTTGTGAAAACGTTTGCGTTGTTTGATACCTGCTTTTATCCTTAATGAACTTAGTTCTCAGAAGTATATGTCATAATACATTTCTCCTGAATTTTTTATTGAATTAAAATAAAACAAGTATATATTGGATGCCTGCTTTCACCAGTAATGAAAGTAATTTTCAAAACTATATCATAGTAAATTTCACCTTAATTTCTTATTGGATTGAAATAAAACTTTCAAAACAATTTTATATTCGTTTTACGGCCGCAATAACTTTTAAAATTTAGCAAATGTAATAATTTATCATTTGCTAAATTTTTTTTGTATCTCAAACGAATATTACTGTCCACTAGAATAGTTTAACGTTTACTTCCATTCTAATATTTAATTGAATAATTTAACAATTATTTTTTAAAAAGAAAAAATAACAATTTTTGTTACTTAATCTCTTTTTTTGAAAACTTTTTACAAAGAAAAACTTTCATTTTAAAAATTAATCTGTCTTTTCTTAAATAAATTATGCTTTTTATTTCATCTCCTAAATTTAATGTTAAACAGAGTTTCCATTATACATGCCAAAAGAACAAATAGTATATATTTATTAAATGTCTTTACATATTTAGACACTATCATGAGCAGATGTACAAATTAAAATATAACGAACTTACTTAAAAATCAGAAGATTGTTCTATCTAATAAATGAGTTGCAAATTTGGTTTAGGCTCTCTGATAATTGGTGGAAATGGCTTTCAATGCATAAGAACAAACCAATAAACAAAATACTAAGAATTATTAACAGCCAAATATAAATTTTTAAAAAATGCTCAAATAGTGGCAAATAATTCATGTAATTTTTATTCTTTTGCAGTAATCAACTTTTAAAGATCTCTGGTAATACTATCAGTCTAAAAAAAATTATTCGTTATTGCTCAATTTTCAGTCAATGTAGAGGATTCCTAGTAAAATTTTATTTTAACCATTATGTTTAAAATTTTATAATTGTAAGAACCTCGAAGAAGTATATATATATATATATATATATTTAAAAAAAAGTACACTTGATTTTTAATTCAGAGAGGTTATTGATCAAACTCCGAAAAAATATTTAAATTCCATAGATTTGCAAATAAATATTAAAGTGGTAAGTAATTCATCTTAATTTTTCAAATCTCTAATTTTATTTAAAGTGGTAAAAAAAAACCAACTTCATCGAAAGTTTTACAACAACCGGATGTATCTTCACGACAAAGGTACGAATTTATTTAGTTCTTATCAAGGGAATTGAAACCATTTTCAACGAAACGTTAGCCTGTAGTAACAAATTTGCGATTTATTACTTTAATCCCGGCTTCGGTACCAGTAGGAGATTGCCTGGATTTCAATATTAATAGCTTGAAGCCAAAATAAATCCCTCTATCTAACAGATACAAAGCGCGTGATGACGAATGAGGGAAGATGGGATTCTGGATTTAAGACCGGATACGGCCTCAAAGGGAACAGGGCGATGAAGATGAAGCACGGGCCAAACTTAATGACTTAAAATTGCGAATTCGAGAGCATTAAAGCTATGATAGCAAATTAGATGAAGATGAACATACGTTGGGGATGAACATGATGAGTTATTCACACTTGGTGAAGTGGAAGTGATTCTACAAATGAGAACGGTACGAAAGAATCTCTTTCCGCAGAAATTACGCTGTTAAGAACTTCGCGCCATTACTTCTTTTTAAAACAGGAACATTTAGATTTCCAGTTAATAAAGATAGGACTGATTTTATTTCTTTGTTTGAAAACGCGCTTAAAAGAAGATTAATAAGTATTATTTGGAGCTCTGCCGTAGAGGGAGTAAAGTATTATGTTTCAAAGTGATTTATGCAATTACATTTTGAGGAAATGGGACGTTTTCTGTAATAATACAACATTCCACTTTGATTTACGCATTACATCTTGGAAAAAATATATTAAAGTTATTGTGATAGTGGTAAGAATTTATCATTTTAAATTATACCTAAGATTATATTCTTATAGCTAATGTTTAGTAAAAAAATTGCACTTTTTTTTTTTCTCTTTGGAAACCTAAAAAAAAATACCTACATTTCATTATAGCTATAAGTATATATAATTGAAAACTTAAGACCAAATTCAACGCTTTTTAGATTCTATCACAACAAAATGTATTTTTCATAAAATTTGTATTGGTATTATGTGAGTTTTTTTTTTTTTTTTTTTTTTTTTAAATTTAAATTAGGGGAATTCACAATTCCTGTTTTTGAAACAAGTAGCGACTCATTAATAAATGAAAATTTTCATATTTACTTCTAATAAGAACAAAAATACATGTAAAGGCATTCAAACCATACAATACATCTGAAGATTTGTTTTGCTACAAATAAAAGAGCACTTTTCCTCTTGTCAACCATGCTTATTTATTCTTTCCTATTTCAACTAGATGACTTTCTCTAAACAGTTAATTCTTTGCAAGTAGCTCCATTAGTAACAATTTCCCACAATATTTTTAAAGAGCTATGTAATTTAAAAAAACATTAATAAATATTTACCTTAAAAATATTTACTATTACTAAAATTCTAGAAATGTGAAGAAAATTTGGTTTTATCTATATTTTTAGAAAGCAAATCAGGGAAAATTCTCGCATTTTATAAATATTAAAACTTTTTGAATGCTATGAATAAACGAAATGTTTCGTCAAGTTAATATAACATCAAACTATTTCCCAAATAAAATTTCTTTTGATAATTTATATATATATATATACAGTGGTGGCCAAAATTGTGAACACTTTTCAAAATTTTTATGTTTTTTTAACTTTGCTTACAGAAAATGTTACGTTTCACAAATTACACAGTCGCATGTAGCGTTTTAAAGAGAATTGAATACTGAATTCGATATAAAAAAACTAAATCCAAATACTTGTAATATACAAAAGTTATACACACCTTAATCTAAAAAACAGACACCGTTAGGAAGTGGTTTGTAATGTCTAAATTTCCTGGCTAATCACTGTTCTTGTTTTGGTAACCAATCAAATGTCAGTAACCGGCAGCAGAAGCTGACATCAGGTTCACAATTAAAACAAATCATTATTGTGCTTGGTGTACAATTACTCATGCAAGACAAGATAACTTCTAGGTTTTCATAAACTCGAAAAAAATAAATTGCTATGTTATGACTATGCTTTGCTCCATAGAAGGAAGACTGTTTCTTTTTCTAACAAAATTTCAACGACAAAGTGGTCTTTCCTATGCTGAAATTGTAAGACGAGTGAGTGGTTCAGTGACTACATTCCTGGTATCCGAAAATTTTGCTTACGATATCAGGAGACAAATTCAATAAAAAAACAATACAGGAAATGGCCAGAAAAGGTACACCACATCTGTTGATGAAAGAAGAATAAAATCATTCTGCCTGCAAGTTAGAATGTTATCAACGATCATCAAAAATCATATGAATGATTCTGGTTTTTCTGTCAGTTCAAAAACAACCAGAAGAATATCAACAAACGTTGGACTACGATGTAGATTTCAACGAAAAATGCTTTATCTTAATTTATAGCAACGCATTAAAAGACAACAGTGGGCAAAAGAACACTTTAATTGGATAGATGATCAATGGTCACAAGTTATATAGAGTGATGAAACTAAGATATCGTTATTCGGTAGTGATGAGTGAAAATATGTAAAACATAGAATATGAAAAGAGCTACATCCCGACTGCATTCAAACTACTGTGAAGAACCCAATTAGTCTTAGGATTGGGTTATACATGTCAGGAGTTGGTACTGGTCGCTTTTATGTCATCGACAGACACTGAATGTCAGAAAATACATAGATACTAATCTGGAACCAAAACTTCAACCTTCCATCAGGGATCTCTTTCCCAACTATGCTTCATTTTTTTCAGTAAATCTCTGCTCCCTGCCACACAGCAAAATGATTGAAAGAGTGGTTTTGTACAAAGAGCATTCAACTGTTGTCTTAGCCAGGAAACGGTCATGATATCAATCCTATCGAAAACTTGTGGAACCGTTTGAAAAACTTGCCTGAAAGAGGCACCCATCAAATAAGAGGGAACCAATTGAGGCTATAATTGTTTCCAGGCATCATGTAATAACGAAGGGCTTAAAACTATCATAAACTGTAAAACTTCGGTGTGAAGTTGTAATAAGAAATAAAAAGGCAACTCTAACAAATACTGATAACTCACTGCAATCATCGATATCAAATGTATATCGATAATTATTGCAGCTTAACTTTTTGTATTGTAAATATTTGAATTTTATTTTGAATTCAGTATTAAATCTTCTTTAAAATGTTATGTATGACTTTGCATTTTGTGAAACGTAACATTTTCTATAAACATAAAAGTTAAAAAACATAAAAATTTCCAAAAGTGTCCACAATTTTGGCCACCACTATAAATTTTTTTACAAAAAGTACACTAAAATTTTTTTATTTAATAAATTTGTATTTTTTTGAAAATATATCTCTCGACAGGATAAGCATTTATTACTTAATACAATTTTCTAATAATTTTTATGTGTATAGTGTTTTTTAAAATATTTTAACAAATTTAGAAATCATAGGATAACCATATTCATCATAAATGAAAAGATTTTGAAAAACTAAAGGTAATATAAAATGAATTTATACAAGTATATTATAATCATTAATCCTGATTAATAATAACAAATATAATATTTTATTCTTCTACAATATATTATATCATTCAAAGAATAATCAAAGAATTCTTTTCAGTATACAAAAGGAAATGGAGTTTTCGGTATGTATGCAGAAAAATGAATAAATTTTTTTCAACAAAAAATTTAAAAAAAATCTCATTACAGCCTCCTTTCAGTACAAAGAAGAATTGACTAAACTAATTTAATATTCAGACCATTTAAAACTTTATTTCTTATGTGCTTAAATCCGCATGTTAATTCTATCGAACATAATTTATTTATAATTTTTTAATTCTTCTGTCTCAAATATTTTCAATACAAGAGATTAATTGAAAATTACTATAAAAGAGAAATTGCTTTATAATGTGATCATTATTAATCTTTTTCTTCAGGAATAATTTAGGAAATACTCTAAAGGGGAGAAAAAAATTTGGTTTGAAAATGGTAATTTTTTATTCCCGAAATTATTTCGATATTTTTATATTTTTTTTGGCTAAAGCGAGTTCAACAACTATTTCTTATCGAATAAAGAAAAATATAAAATTAACTGAATCCATATATAATAACAGATACGAACAGAATGATTTCATTATAAAAGGAATATATGTTATACTTGAAATCTGCTTTTAAAATTTATGTCTCTTTCAATTTTAAGACAATAGAATATTTCTACATTAAAATTCTTTTATAAAAGAAAATATTTTAATATTTTCGTTAAACTTAGTTTCTTATAAATTGGTTGTTTTTTGTTACTATCGGGTTTTTTTTTTTTTTTTCTTTTAATATTTTACTTTATTTATCGTTTCCTTTCTCTTTATATTATTATCATAACAAATCACTGTTCTTAGGATAAGAAAATAAAAATACCCACATCATTGTCAATCACTAATATGATTTTAAACCTAGATTTTATTTCTTAATATATTTGGTGGCAATTTCATCATCAATATTAATTTAAAATTCAGCATTTATTGCAATAGAAATGCCCAAATGAAATTAACAAACGTTGGTAACGTTCAAAAGTTTTCAATAACAAAGAATATCTACATTTCCCAGCTTTTTACAGTAACGATTGTTTCAGTTATTTGCAAATCAATGAATAGACAATTATATATCCTAGCCTTAAAGCTATAAATGTTACGAACATATGGTAGCTGCAATGGAATGATAATTATCAATATTCTTAAAATTGCATTATTTAAACAACATTGTTCAACTTTTTCTCTTACTTTATTAAGAGCATATTCACTAGGTTTTTTTAAAAAAAAAATCATGTTGCGTTGTAAATTTACTATAATCGTCACTTATCTCAAAAAAAAAGTTTTTTTATAAATGCCTTTTTAAATTACAGATAAATAATATCCTTAATAATCATGCTTTAAAAAAAATTTTTTTTTATTCCTTCATAGTCTTATTATAATAGCAATGCTTTAACATTAAATACAAATATTTCTCGTTGTTCTAGGTACAGTTATTTGATTTAACAAACAAAACTATGCATATATTTTAATTGGAAATTTATTTTAATCAACGAAACATCTTAATAATGCTCAAAAGTTTTCATCGTATCTGTGTTTCAATCTCTGTTAAATTTTCTCCACATTCATTAACAGCAATTAATTCCTCAGCTTGTTAAGGATCACTTCGATGTCGCCAAGAAAAATGAGACTTTGGCGAAACCAATCCTCAGCTGTAAGCATAAATTGTTTCGCTGATATTAATAGTTATGTCTTAAGGCGCTGTCTGAGCATCTGCCATGATTTGCAGCTGGCCCGGTTTCTTGATGACACATTTTGAAGCAGCCGTGATCTAGGGGGCTCAGCTAGAAGTGACGCTGAAAGATGACCCGGCATAATGCCTGACGTTCACTTTAATTATTCACCCCAGTCCAGAGCTCCATGAAACGTAGTAATTGCCCGGAGATAGAGGCGTGTGTACACATGCGTGCTTCAATGTAAACCTTCGAGCGGGTCACAGCCAGGGAGCTTAAGGCTACGGTTTTCTAACATGCATTAATCACCTGGAAAACAGCGTCGCGAATTATAACTGTGGAAGTGAAATGATGATTGTAATGATCGTGTTCTGGACCCGTTTAAGGAGTGACTTGGTGTCACGCGCAAATGTGGGGATCGGAACACGCGAACACTTCCAAAGGTTGACGGGTAAAATGGAACGCACGGGACTTCACAACAGACTCTGAATATAAACATACGCATTGCTAGTTCTGGCTATTTAAAATTATAATCAACATATATATCTTTTTTGAAGACAATTGCGTTACGTAAATGCAATTGTTAATGTTTAATTTATTAAGTTTTGAAAACGTGTATTTTCATTCACATGCATATGGTGAAGAATTTTAATGGTATTACTCCGTTAAAATTCACGGAAGAGCTTCCGGTGAACTTTGTCGAGAAATGGTATTTAAAAGTAGTGCACATTTTTTACAATGTACTTACTAGAAAAACTAGTCATACATTTACTTAGGAGGTATGTTATGAAAAATTTTGCTCTTTAAGAATAAATTTGTGCATTCCAGTAAATATTTGAATATCATTAAAACAAGAATTATTCAATATGAACTTACTGGAATTTTTTTAAATGTTGCAGTTATTAATTTATGTCTTCAATTAAATCTCTCCGAATATCGTTAGTCATATAACATGAGAGCTATCTTTTTATCATTCTAATCTCATATTTTCTGCAAATAATTTTCTGGTATTGTAACTTTTATATTTAAATTTCATTCAGGATAAAGCAGAATTTGAAAGTAAACCTCTCTAATCTAACTCTTTTTTTTATTTAATACCTACAAAATTTAGCTATTGTAATTATATTTACTTTTCCTTTGTTTATGTTTGTATGAAGTTTGGCTTTTTAAAGTTTACTTTGAAAAACCTTTTAAAAACTCTAAGATTTTTTCCATCACAATATATTAATTTATTCACTCTTTCCAGTTAGTAATATATAGACCTATAATTATTCAGTTCTGCCTCATTGTTTCCAATTTCTTCGCGTGATAGATTACAGATAATTCAGTGATTGTTATAGCTGAATAAAATGTATTAACAGAAACTTTGGAAAAAGATATGTTACATTTTGCTGGTTTTGGTCCAGATGCTTTTCCTAATTTTTTTTTCTTTGACAATGGGTAGAATTAATAAAAGTAAGGATTATTTGAATTTCCCTGATTTGATCCTCTGACATACTAAAATAAACGAAAAAAATCAGCATGCTTCTTAAAATTGTGATTTTGGTACGATATTTATTAAATTCAAGCTTTAATAAATGAGTTTACATCAATGGTTTCTTCTTCCGTAAACTCAGACTTTCTCTTATTACTTCATTCTTCTATATTATCAATATTATTGAAAGAAATATTGATTAACACCGTCACTAAAGAATTATAATCAGTCAACAACTCAACTGGATATTATTAAGGTATCAAAGTAGAAAATACAAGATAAATATTTAATCAAGCCCCCAAATTACCTTCCTACCCTTGTCTGAATTTTACGCTCAGTATTATGATTAATTATATTTTGAATAATTACCTTATATAGTATAATAATTTATAGATCATCTTTATGTTCAGTCCTGAAGCTTTTTAATCAGTGCAATGATTCAGATGTTTCACATAGATAACTTCAGTGCCCTATCTCTACCACCAACTACAAGTATTAAAGATTTCCCTGCTTACTGATGTGTTTCCTACATTCTATTCGCAACACGTCAACAATCGTGTTCTAATTTACAAGGCCACATTTCACTCATTGAGAGAGATTTGTCTATTCACCCTAAGTCACATAAAAATCTCCAAGGACTATTGAATGGGAAAAGTGGATAAAGCCCTGCTACAAAGTATATTAAGACCTTGCTATTAATTAGAATATTATTATTTTTTTTATCTAACATGTTTCTGAACAATATGTATAATTAAAACAAATGTTTGATGTACAATTTCAATGCGTGCTTGGAAGAGAACAAGAAATCTTAAATAAAATATTTTTATACTGAAACTTTTATCTTTTTAATTTAATTAGAAAGTTTTCTAAGATATCCTTGGATAAAAGTGGGGTGAGCAAATCACACAATTATCTAAATGATCCCATAGCGAAGTGAAAGACTTAAAATGTAATCAGAAAATTATATTATCATTCCAACATATTTTATATGCTTAACATTTTGTTTGACTAGTTTTAAAGCAAAAACCGTTTTAAGTCTACCTTATTTCTCTTATTCGTGAGTGAAAACATGGCACCGTTTTTATTTCTTTCAAAACAAAAATAGCGAGGCAAGCGGAAACGATCGGTAAATCACTATATGGTCCTGTATGTCTTAACGTTAAAGCTGTAAAAGAGTTTTACTGCTAAAGCGCCCTTTTTCTAGTTTAAGCAAGAATCTCTTGCCAGCTAACTCAATTCAAAGAACAAATAGTAATATCATTTACTTCACAAAACATGCTGTACATTATTTAAGTACTAAAAGATTTTTAAAATGAAACTTTTAACTATTTTTATAAGAAAGAGCTTTTCCAAGATGCTCTTGGATAAAAGTGTTTTAAGTAAATCACGTTATGATTTGAATGATCCCATAGAGATGAGAAAGACTTTCAGACTAATGTTGATGTGACTACAATCAATTTTAAGGTACAGTATTCATAACTGTATAAATATATACAGTTATGAATTAATTTTTATCCAAAACTGCTAATGCTATATTTCAAAAATATCTTAAAAAATTTAACGCATTTATTTCTTGCTGATAAAATAAACTTATTGAAAAGATATTTATTTCACTATAAACATTAAAATTGTAAGATTTTTGAATTAAAAAAAGAAATCTTTCTTTTTTTTTGTTATCTAAAAACTAGAAAAATTGCATGTTTTTCAATACGATTAAAGAGTTTGGTATACCTTTTGTTTATAAGCGTAAATTAGAAACTATAGCAATTTGGCACCTTTTTTTTTAAGAAAATGATAGCGATGCATGTTATGCCACCAAGAAATAATACGAAAACATAATATTTTGAATGAATTTTAAATTTAAGGGAAACTATATACTTAGTAATAATATTTTTTCCTTGAAGTTTTAAATGTGATGAGAGTAGTTACAATCTTAATATATTCCATTGTAATACTTTATAATCTTATGATAAAAAAAGGATTTTAAATTTGAGGTGGAAATTTTAAGGTGTATACTAGCAAGCATTACTGAAGATATTTCTTGAAAATAAAATATGTTTCTTGAGTAGTCAAACATGAGTACAGTAAAAAAAAAAAAAAAATCATTTACAATAAGTTATGGTAGTTAGAAAATTCTATGACCAAAAAATAAAGCTTACTTTTTTTTATAATTGATGCATGTACTAAGGTAATAAGTAGCATTGTTGGATATCAGCTACTGATTAATAAGTATATAGTCAGTTGAGAAATTATAAGATCATTTTATTTTTACAAACTCTGAAATAAATAAAAGTTCCAGACTTAACTTAAGGAAAATGAAATATATTACAACATATATATTTATTACAATTAGGTTTCAATAATTTTGATTTATGAAATAAATGACAATGAATAAATGAATGAATTTGATTTATGAATAAATGAAATGATTTAACAAAAAAAATAGAAATAATAAAAAATCGCTGCTAACAAATTATTGAACTTCTTCTCGAAAAACAAAAGGCGGGAAAATAAATATATATATAATGGTTCTCTATTTTTCCTGATAACTCAAACGCTCTGTTTTTCACTGAAATGACCAGGTGCTTAAGTTCAGTTGCAGAAATACTGTGCCATTCTTTAACAGTGGCTTCCAGATCCTGGGCTGATAAAAACTGTTAATTAGTAGTATAAATTTTGCAACATAAAATAACCCAAGGATTTTTATGGTGTTTAAGTCAAATTTCAACTTCACCATGGCTAATTGTTTTTTTTTTTCCATTCCCGGCTGGACTTGGATGTTTGGCAAGAAGCCTTATTCTGCAAGAAAATTCAGTTAGCACCTCCTAATAAGTGCTCAATAGGTATCAGATGATCTTATAGTTATGCTTGATATTGTGCAAAGTTCATACGTCTCCGAAATTGCTAAATATCGCACTACCCATCACGTGTAATCTAGAAAATTTATCTGATATTAATTCAAATAAATCATGGTAAGTACTGTCAACATCAAAATACAGGGTTATTCAAAATGAATCATCAGTTTTCAAAATTCCATATTTTGAAAACTAAATAACGTAGAATAATAAGTAATGCATGAATTCAAAGAAAAAATATGGTAGTTTTAAATTGTGAAAACTTACAATAATGAAGCTGTTTCATGAAAATTATTTTAGAAGCTTTCACGGAGCTACATCACAGTTGGATTAGTCACAATGGACAATATTACTTGACACAGATGGCTTTTTAAGTCATCTAATATAGCTCCATGCAATTTCTCCTTTGAGGCTTTGAAAAACAAAGTGTATGCGTTATCATTGTCTTCAAATTTATGTGAGCTTAAACAAGGTTTTCAGCTGCCTTACAATTAATTGACATTGGCCCTATAGAAAGTATTAAGAAGGAATTTACTTATCGAATTGACATTATACATGTAACAAAATGAAGTTACTTTGGGTATACTTGTTAAAAAAATTTCCATGTTTTTTTTTCTCCTTTGCATTCATGTATTACTTATGATTCTGTGTTGTTTATTTATGAAAATATTGCCTTTTGGAATCGGATGATTCATTTTGAATAATCATGTATTTTATAAATTAACAATAAATAGTTCATTTTTGGCTCTTTTGGAAATAATTAGCATAATCATTTAAAATATAATATTTTTTCTTTAATAAGGTTTAAGGGATAGTTTAAAATCTGTATTCAAATTCAATTTTTAATAGCAAAAAATATGTAAAAAACTTAAAATTAATATTACTGTATATGGCATTTAAGTTTTTAAGAAAAAAAAGAATTTTTTTTAATATTTTTTTTCCAAAAAAAAAATACTTTAAATTCAAAACCAGTTTCTTCCTTGAAACCACCCTGAATCAAAACATTCAATGTAAAGTCCAGTTTCGGATTTCCTGAAAAACGGAGTATTTATTTTATCCCTCTATTCCAGGATAGAATAGATGGAAAATATTCATATCCTGCGTCAAGAAATATATTTCGTTCCCTCTGTTGTCGCTTTATTCCTTCGACGATTTAACACCTGGCTGTAAAGAATTCGCTTTCTAGAGACCCCTTAAGTTATTAAAAGAAGGGGAAAAAAATAAAGTAACGGAGAATCGATATTTCTACCTCCATGAAAGCGACTTTATTCTTACTATCTCAGTTATTGCCTCCTTTTTAGTTTCAAATTCTTTGGAAGCTTCGTTTTTTTTTTTTTTTTTAAATCGCTTTCAATGCCAGAACAATTTATTTGCCTCAGATTATATACATAGAAGAGACGAAAAGAAAAAAAAATCACTAAGAAATGCTCACTCGATTTGAATATTCTGTATTTTAATTAGTTGTATAGTTAAAAGTTTTCCGCGGACAAAGAAAGTAAAAATAAACTGATGTATATTTTAAACTTGTAACTGATTTTGAAGCTTTTATTTATTTACTTAATTCTTATGTATGTTTTAAACTTTTAGCTGAACTTGAAGCTTTTATTTATTTATTTTTTGCTAAGAAACACGAAGAAATAGAATGAAAAATAAATAGTTTGGGAACTACGAAGTGTATTGAAAATAAATATTTCTCGAAATAAAATGGTGCATTTTAAAAATTATTTCATAATACAGAAAAAGCATTAATTTTCACAACGCTAAATAGGATACCAGTAGTTATGAGAACTCATAAAATTAAATTTTTCTTAAAATCTGATATTTACGACTGAAATTCATCATGAAAATGCTGGTTATAAATTGAAACAATGATTCACTGATAACTAAACCTACATTTCACACTTAGATCCTCACAGTTTTTTTGTTTTGTTTTTTTCTAATTAACACTTATATACTGCTTTTTACACAGGTAAAAATAACTATTGTCATATGCTGACGGGATTTCATAATCATTTGAGTACTAAATAGGTGTTGTATATTAATAAATATAGCTTAACTATATAAGCACATTAAGTGATTAACGTCCTACAATACGCAAATTTCTTTCTTTCTTTCTTTTTTTTTTCTTTTTCTTTTTTTTTTTTTTTTTTTTTT
>BMAW01132259.1:56873-75189 GCA_019974015.1 Nephila pilipes | reverse complement strand
ATTGCATTTTATTTCAGCTAGTAGCTATTTCGGTAAAACAAATAATGTGATTAAATCATTAACATTTACATGTTAACATTGTTTGGACTTGTTTTGTGTTCAATATCTGTTTGGACCTTCTTTGTATACAATATCTATTGCTTTTATTTTTGTGCGTATTCAATGTCGTTACTTTCATTAGTACTTTTGTGGTATCTTTGATTTATATGTATGTATTTGGTTTATATGTATGTGGTGCTATTCCCATGCCATCAACCCAGAATTTATCTGTTGTGTATTGGCAACATCCTTGTGTTCGGGATGAAGAACTGGGTTTGGCGGGAAACGCCATCAGTCTATTAGTGTTTGTATACGAGTTCGCCGCACAAGTATAGCTGCTGGCAATCGTTTTAATATTATTAGTGTTAGTGTACGAGCTCGCCGCACAAGCATAGCTGCTGGAAGTCGTTATTAAAATTATAGTTTGTTAAAAAGTTTGTCATCTTTTTACACACGACTAACATATTTTAATAAACAAAAACTTAGAAGAATAGAAATCTTTATGCTTTTGTAATTTTTTTTAAGGTAAATTGATAATAGTTAGTATGGACGGAAAAAGTAAAATTTAAAAAGTAGTTTAAAATTTCACTTTTAGTTATCTCAAAACTAAATTTAACCACACCAAAATCCATTCATTCGAATAACATTAAATGAGATATAGCAAATTTGCTAAATCTCATTCATTCTATGACGGCATGTAGAAGTGTAGAGGACATGTGATGTGCAATTCAAATATCAGCGCCATCTTTCCACAATATATCAATATTTTAGTTACATACCAATATTGTAGAGCTTCAATGGCTTGAATGCAGTACTGCATAGTTAAAATGAATTATGCATTGATCATTTAAAGGTAGCCTTCAAACATGAATAACTTTATATCTTTTTTGCCAATAATATCTTTTTTTTAATCATAGGTACATTCCTTTTATCAGAAATTAGGGATAAAAAATTGCAAAGATTAAGCTTAATCTTTAATAATTATTTTATACCAGTTTTTGCAGAAAGCGAATATTTTTTTAAAGCAATTATTCGTTATATGATAAACGGGGGATCGAATAAAATATTTGTTTTTTACAGTTTATACAAATACTATTCCATAACTTTTGAGCCTATTTTTTTCCTTCTTAAAATATATCAATATGAATATGCCATCCGAATTTGTCATCAATAAATCTTGTTTCAACTCTCATTCTATAACTCAGATAACAATTTATAGTTAATCGTTAGTTCAGTCGGATGAAATGGATTTTCCATGCTACAAACAAAAGTTCTGATATAGTATTCCATTAAACCTACTTTTTCCAGAAGATTAATTTTATTATTACTGCATGGTGATTTTGTCAAGACTTGTCTATAAAAAGTCAGTAATTGAAGATTAAAAGCATAAACTAACGCAATCAGTCTTTAGAAAATCGATATTGCAATATTTTCAAACTTATCTTTAAACAGAATATCATAAAAAAAGGGTAATTATTTAAAGTTTTGCTACAAATAAATCGTCTTATGTGATGAGAATTATATTGGGTTATTGTCAACCCACATTATGAAATCATTGTATTAATGGCGTATTAAACTGAATTATCAAATCGATATCTAGTTCTTGATGTGTTTTATTAATAACTTTACGATCTTCATTACGATAATAATGCTAATAAAACTTTGCAAAAATAGTAATTTTTGCGTAATGGAAGGAATTATCTGATATGGATTTCAAAAAAATTTTATGGAAAGAAGTAGTTCCAAATGCAGTTCGTAAATTCCATGTTATTTTAATAGTTAATAATGAACTCGTAGGCAATCGATGTTAGCTTTTTGAGAATATAAGTTGAACAAAATAATACTAATAAAATCTTGAAGAATTTTGTAAAAATGATCTCAAAATGAACCAAAAATGACCCCGCAAACTGGAAGTTTACATTGAGATCCCTATCATTGACTCTCATCAGGCAGTAGCTTATGATTTCCTGAAATTATAGATAAAATTCTACTGCCTTTAAATCTTTTCTAAATAATTTATTTGAATGTAATTAAATGCATTTATAACAATTTAATAATGTAATGAATTCTATCTATAAAATTAATGCATATTTCACTTAAATTATATTTCCCTCTAATTTTTGAAAATATTTTATGTCTATTTTAATTATATGTGTACATGCGGATTTTTAGATCTTTAAAAATATTTTCAAATAATTCGATATAAAAACCAACGTTTTTAAAAACAACGTTTTTATATGGTGGCAAAGTTTATTAGAGAAAATTATTGAAATATTAGTTAAAACTGTTAGTTATTTTTAACTTTAAAATTTACTTAAAAAGAGACATTTGTGAGAGTATTAAAAAATTCTAATACTCATAAAATCCAAACATGCATTTGAAAGTTTGTAAGTCATTCTATTAAAAAAGAATGGGAACCAGAATTCAAAAAAAATTATTGTGATAAGACTTGGCGCCAAATATTGGAAACTTTCTTTCTTGCGAATGATTACTGACAAAAAGTCAGCAACCCTTACTATCTCGGAGATAGTAAAGGGGAGATAGTATCTCCCCTTTGTGAGTACAAAAGGTTTACGATACTTAAAGCTGCGTGGGGAGTGCCCGGTACTCCCAGAGGGGGAAAGAAATTTTTTCCTCAATCCTAAAAGCGCCGAGAGGAAAGAATATTTTGACTTATTAAAATTATTGAAATATTAGTTAAAACTTATCGCAAACGTCTAAATATTGCATTGTTAGGCGAGTACGAACGATTCCCAAAATTTCAAAGCTCTAGCTTGATGGGAAGTTGGTTAAATTAACGATCGAAAATTTGATGACACACACATTCACTCACACACACACACACACACCAAGTGAAATTCAGAAAAACGTTGTAAAATTCGTAGAAAAATATAATTAAACAGAAAGCCGTATTATTTTTCGCTTTTTTGGATACATTTCATCACTTTCAAATAAATTCAATGATTTTATTTCTACTACTTCCTTCAAGTTTAGGTTTGAAGTAAATAGTAGAAATACCACATTATTAATATAAAGCTCACAAATTCAAAATGTCCTAGCTGAATAGAAAGCATTTGACTATGCTAATATTACTTACAAAATAGTTTTTTTTTAATAAACTTTATATTAGAAGTGTGATCGCGGTAGCCAAGCGGTCTTGGTCATAAACTTGTAATCGGTACTCTTTCCATCGAGTTGTGGGTTCGAGTCCTGATACCACTAAACACTGGAAATTAAGAGATCCGTCACAATAGCCCCTGTATTGCTTCTAAGTAGGAAGTCAACATAACAATAGAAAAATCCCACTAGAGACTGAAAGTGGGGCGATTACTCTATTGTTTTGAAGTCGTGATCAGACGAATACGGTGATGACATATGAAGTGAGGTGCCTTACTTAACAGATTTCAGTAACTCTGCATTCGCCGTATTTATGCATGAAACAGATTTAAAATTTGTGAAGGGATTCTGAAACTCAATTCATTTTAATTCAATTCTTAATATGTTTTTTGAGGGCTTCTGCACTACATCATATTCATCTTGCTTTTGCAACCATCAAAATGTTTGGAACTCTATTTACAAGATTTAAATTGCTCAGTCTTTTATATTCCCTTCTTTATCTGCCTTTGTTATGAAATTTGTTAATGCGTGTTTTGATATGAAAAAAATAATCGTATTACTTTAAATCCTAAACATTCGATTTTTCGATTTTATTTATATTCGATTTTTCTTAAAATCAATCTCTAAATATCAAAATGCACGTCAAAATTGATATTACTGTAATAGAATATCAATTGCAGCATTTAAACAATATTTATTTTCCTTTGCTGTGTCTAGTTAAACAATCTATTTATAATGTATGATATATTATTTTTCTTTCATTTACGCTTAAATAGTAACACGATAATGCAGTAGCTTATTCTCTCTCTTTTGATAACTGTGTGATTGCATAGTCACAGTAAATAACACTACGAAAAGTTTCGGGCATTAAAACTGAATTTACCGTCCAACGTTATTTAAGCCTTATAAACCTCGCACAGCAATTCCGGATATTCCTTTCGATTGTGTAAAGAAAAGATAATTCCGGCAAATGTACATAAATTTGACTCCGTCTCTTGTTCCTTCCAACCCTAATCGATGACCATCAGTGGCAAAGTTCGAGTTAATAAACCCCTCCTAATCGCGCCGTACTTCGGCAGTACTTCCTCAAAACAACACTCCGTCTTTCCTTTGCTTTACCAGAGAGCCATTATCAATTTTACGCTGTGCTCTTTCTCCATTAATAGCAACTCCATCCAAACTGTGTGCGTGATGGGCCAACATTCTTTGCCTTAAGTCATTAAACGTGAGAAGGGGAGGGGGGAAGCGAAAATACCAAAAAATAAATTTTTCAAGGGAAAAATCGATGCTTTTCTGGAACGGGAAACCATCCGTCATGAACCATATGGCCCCTGTTTGGCTTCGGCGCGTTGATATCGCTCCCCTCCCCAATTTTCCTGGTAAAACACCCCCTCTCCTCTGGACCCAGACGGACTCCTGCGGCTGCAGCACGGACGAGTCTTTTGTACCGATTTACGACGATCAGCTGTCAAAAGTCGAGCCCTAGCATCCGTGGACGGCGAGAAATTGTGAACCTTCCTCTTTTTCTTTGAGCTTTCCTTTTGCCATTCCTGACATTTTTCCCTATCCCACCCTCTACGTATCTTCCCTCCCCCAACGGAGTCGTAAGGTGGTGCAGCCAGTATTTTACCATCTGTCACAGGTTGGTGTGGGGATAGTCTATAAACCAATTTTTGAATCTGATGATATAGTCAGAAATAAATATGTTCAGCGAAGTTTCGCTGGTTTGCTTGTTTTTCCATTCGTATTCGTTTGTTTTTTATTCGTATCGTCTGTAGGTTCTCAGCGAAAATCTGTTATGTTCTAGGATATATGTGAACCATTGTTTGTTTCGCAAACTAGAAACTATTTTTATTCCCTAATACCAAAAACGGACTTGTAATAAAGTAGAGCCGCAATACTTAATATGCTTTCGAGATAATTTATTTGCAGGCGTTTGGAAATACATAACATTTCGCAAAAATATATATCTTCTGACTACTCACTAATAAGGTTTAGAAACAATAAAACAAGTTAAGCTGATATTTATTCTAATAGCTTTGTAGCTATATCATAAATTTGAAAAGAATTTATGTTGGAGACATTGACAAACCAGGAAGAAATTAATCAATTCAAATTTTCAGCTGTTGCGAAAAAAATTATTAAAATCACGATTCATTTTATATTTTACATACATAACAATGCCATATTTATATCTAAATCAAGAGAGAAAATTAGCATTAAATTCTACTTTCGCTTTTTTTTCGTGTATTCATTTTTTAATTACAATATGGCCACACACATATTAGATTACACAAAACAAAAAAAAAAAATTGATTTCAATAATTTTGACCTGTACAACATAATATATACAATTACCTTAGAAAATAAGCAATTTTTTTATTTTATTTCTGAAAAAATTGAATTATTTGAACAAAAATTGGATGCTTTTATATGTGTATTTAAAAAAAAAATATCTATATGTAACTATATCTATACATAGTTTTTTTTATCAACTGTTTTAAATTATATATATACATAAATATGAGAATGGTATAAAAATACCACTTTTTGACTGCATATTTCTAGAGACCAGTCACCCGCTCCACACATGGTTCACTACGTAATTTTTAGCTACAGATGGGGTTTCTAAAACAAATTAGCTCTGACATCTATTAAATAGGGCAAAACATGTGACACTGATTCATAGATTAATTCTGATTGGTGCTGCGTCAAGTTTGTGTCATCATTTAGTGTCGAGTTACCACCACCGTTATATAAGATCTGGATTGTACACCAAAAGCCAAGCAACATTCAAAACATTGGATTGTTTCCAGTGCATTGCTCCGAAGAAAATAAAGATGGTCTTATCATCCAGAAAAAAGTTATGGCGATTATAGATTTTTTTTTTTTTTTTTTTTTTGGGGGGGGGAATATTTAGAAGTATGTCATACTCATTGACTTCTTAAAAAAAAGGAAAACGATCAGTGGACAATACTACATTGAAAATTAACCCATTTCCATTTCCATTTCTAAAGAGGGTAATTCCCTCGTAGAGAGATAGGGAGGTAATTACACTTTAAATTTTCTTTCAAAAGTTTGAGTTGATATTAAAATTTTATATATCTTTTTGAGAAAAATTCAAATTTAATTAAAGATGCTTAGAATTTCTAACAATATTTTTAAATGCTTACTTGAAATATTCCTCCGGGTAATACTTCTCCAAATATGTCATTTCGCTAGTATCAAGCTTCCACATTTATAAGTTTATGTGAGTGTGTAGCCGGGTTCTAAATACATTTGTGATTTGTTGCAGTTTTTCTATTGTGGACCACACAAGTGATGTTACTTTATAAACTGAATGAAATATAATATAAACATTCTAATATTAAATCATAAAACGTATTTTCTCGTAATGTTTTAATTTAGTCAAAATAATGGGTATCCAGTTCAACAAGCAGAAAGTTTAAATTATTAACTCAATTTTTTTAATTTTTATGTATGTGATGAGGCCACATGTGTTTTGAGGAAGTGAAACCTACTTTAAGAATCATGGAAAATTTTAACATAAAAGTATGCTTTATCATAGAATATGTTTCCCCCCCCCCCATTTCATGAAAGGTTTTATCTGTTTGATATTCAGTGAACTTTTCCTAAGCATCTATATAAAAGACGTTTTAGTAAGCGGATAAACATGAAGATAAGATAAATATTCTTCATGAAAAACCTAATATTTTTATTTTTGGCTTAACGTTTGCTGTATGTTTTACAATCTCCCGTCGTCCCCAATTATACGTATATAATAATAAGTTAAATATGTTACATTTTAGTACAGCCTCAATGTGTGTCACAGAACTTATGAAATTTTATTCCCAGGTAAATAGTCAACTGAATTCACAATGAAATATTGCATATAATTTTCTTAATTATATTCTCTGTTGATGTATATCTATACATCACAATTTTCAAACACGTTACTTTTTATTGAAATACCAGCAATACCCACATTTTTCAAGAAATATCGTTCAATGCACTCATTTGCCCATTTCGTAGAAGAGATTCAGTTCTTAAGAATTTAAACTACGTTCCGATCCTCAGATTCAAAGAGTCCAGTTTAATATCTTAAGAATATTCATAAAAATATCTTAAACCTTTCGTAATAATATACACAATTTTAATCTCTTATTATGTGTGTGTGTCACTTATCAAATTAAATAAGTGGGAATTTTTTTTAAAAAAAAATACTCTCAAGTAGAAAATATATTCATTTTATCAATTAATAATATAGTGTAAAATGTCATACTTGAAACATATAAAATTATTATAAATACAAAATTTCATATTTTGGCGGCAAACAAGAGATCAATTAAATATTTATACTTATTTTTCAAAGATAACTACACTATGATTAAAAGAAAATTTCTTAAAAAGACGAAAATAATGAATATTATATGTTCGAACATACGGAAACAATTTCGCTTACCTTATTTCAAATCTTAGTCAGAAATTTTGTGCTATCAATACTACCAGAGAGAGTAGAATTATTGGCCAAATAAAGTTATTTTTTTTTCATGAACTTATAAAATTTTATTATCAAATTTACGCATTAGGACATTTTATTTCAGTATCTATCCGTAACATTTGAACAATACTTCGCTTATCTAATATAAGCTATATCTTACACCTAAGTTGAATGACAATTATGTACACAGAAAGTGAATTTTTTACGCCAGTTTTTAAAAATAGCCACTGAGTTAAAATTCAGATGAGTTTGAAGAAGTGCAACCACATTTGTTCATCATAGGTATCGAAAACATGAAATTTTCTCTAACAATCGATAGTTCTTCGCATTCTTCAAAAGAAAAAAAAAAGTGCTTAAAACTTCAAAGGCTGCATGAAGAATTTTAAAAAGTTTCAATCAGAGTATCGTCGGATAATGGAGAAATTCCTGGGCATAGACTGACTGCTCTTTCCACTGCCGATCGATACTACAACAAATAAAGCTCGGGATCTCTTTAAAACCACCGAGACGAGGCCAAATTAAATCGGATGTGAAATTCTTTTAAATGCGGTGTCAGCCCCGAAAAATTCCTACGCTCGCGTGAACAAAGTGTGGTTTTAACAACAAAAGGATAATTGGGGCCTGTACTTAATTGGCTTAACGGCAGTGATAGGAAATCTCTCTGGTAGGTTTGTTACGGCTAAAGACTTCCGTGCATGAACTTTTAAGGAAGCTAGTAAGGGAATATGATGAATGGTGAATACCAAGAATATAAAAGAAGGTCCTTTTGAGCAGGGAAACAATGCAATTTAGAAAATCGTGTTTTTTTTGGGGATCTTTGTATTTCTAACACGAGTCGCATTGTTATCTGAATAATTTTGATCGGGATTGCAAAAGAGAGAAAATTGCTGTGTTTGATAAGTAATTCTAGTGGGATTTCTCTCAAAAGTGTTTATTAATTTAGGATCAGACATTATTATCTTGTTGCTACGAAAAAGAATCCTTTTATATTGAAATTAGCCATTACGCAAAACAAAGACTTCGCTTCCCATTTGCCCAGTGCCTAATATATTATACTGAACGTTCTACATAGATTCTTCATTTAAGTATCAATAAATTCTTATAATGTTCTGATTTTGAAGAAAAATGAGATTTAGTCTAAGAAAAAAAAATTCTTCCTCGCTTATCTGTAGACTTTTAATGTTTCAAATCTACGGTATATATGTTACGTTAAAAATCCCAAATGTGAAAAATGCTTTCATGGGAGACACTCTGATAAAAAAAAAGAATCCGTTAAGTTTGTGTAAAAAATACTGAAAGACCGTTCTATCTTTCTGAAAAAATGCATTTGACGCATTAAAGTTGAAATACGAGTATTTTCTTATGTTAAACGTGCTTCTTGAAAAAACCAGAGGAAGCAGAGTCTTTTAGTTTATAGTAAAGTATATGCTTTATTGCAAATTTCTTTAAACATTTCTAGCCACTTTCTAAGTTTAGTTTGTAAATTGTTTTTCTAAGTTTAGTTTAGAAATTGTTTTTCTAAGTTGAGCAGGGCATTCATTTGTCATAATAAATCATTTCGGCTTACTATTCAGCAAATGTGCCACTGTACAAAAAAAAATCACGAAGTGAAATTTATTTTAAGCACCTCAAAAATTTTCAAAAATTCCGCAAGAAACTGAGTCACATTCGTCCATAGAGACATATTGTTTCAGTTTAATCTAAGGAACATAAGTGACAACATATTTTTTTTCTCGAAGTAAAATTTACCTTAAGTACATCTACAATTTTTAGCAATATCACTCTGTGTTCTTTTACAGAATAAACACTATATAATAGAATAATTTCTCGATCACACAAAATAAAGCAAGTTATTTTTCCTCGAGTTTTAGTTTTAAAGAAGTGTTTGGGTGTAGCCACACCTTTTGTCTAGACATCTTTTTTTCTTCGTCACTTTCAACTCTTTCCAGTTACACAATATCTTTCAGTGAAGCCCCCAAGAACACATCTGTCGTGAAAGTAAAGAAAATAAAAAGATTGAGTCGCATTTACTTAAAATGGAAAGAACAGATTTTGCTAATTATAAGAAATGGGGACGACATCAGCTAACTAGAATTAAAAGTATCTACTGTTCGGATTACTCTCTCTGACTAATTTACTGCTTTAAGAATTAAAGTATAATTCAGATGTTATAAGACCATTATGAGTTTAGTATTTTGTTTAGAAAAAAACCCATTAAGAATAAAGAAAAACGATACATATAAAGCGAAGTAAATTCTCATTTCACAAAGAAGAAACATGACTGATTTATTGTGAGGATTTCAGTTATAAAAATAGTTCTTTCATATTATATCATTTTAAAATGCTTAAATAAAAGTTAAATATAAATTAGCTATCAGTTATTCTTGTTAGCAAAAGTCACAAGATTTTTTTTTCTTTTTATTTAATTCACGTTTCATGTACTCTGATGGAAAATGAAATCCTAACACCAAGACGATATTGATTTTGAATAATACAATTAAGATAAATCGTTTATCTAAGTAACATATATGTTGGTTTTAAGTTTCAAGGTCAAATATTAAAATTTCAGCAAAAAAAATCATTCCAAATGTAAAATGGTGATTCATTTATTCCTGCTGTAGTCACCATGACTTTAAATACAATCTCACCAGCAGGGATTCTTTTAAATATTAATTTACTTTTATAAAAGAATTATTTCTCACGCATAGTGATTTTTTATTCTAATGTACCAATGTAACATATATCTTAACCAATGGAAAAACATTCATTAATTGAAAAAGAACGTCATGCCTTTCATATTAATACAATTATATTTTGAAAATTTTATAAATGTACCTGCATACAAATTTATGTATATAAGATTTAAATGTATATCCAGATGGCTCCGTTTTTCTACCAATGTGCCAGTTGAAGTAACTTTCATATTCTAGAAATTAATGTAACTTTTAATTAAACAAATCTTGTTTTTGAGTTCATATTGACGTATACAGGCGGAGTTTGTTAGTAATTATGAATTCATGAAATTTATTGATAATGAATTTATTTTCGTTATTCCATAGCAGAAAAGAAAGGTAAAACCGGTTCAAAAGGAATCACGCTAACTATAGACCCTTAATATATGTTGAATTACAAATGTACTGCACCAAAGAAGGGCTTCTTTGCGTAAATCCCAAGGGAAATTCAACCACTGTGTCATTTGGTTTTGATGTACAAATTTTTTTTTCGATGGTCAGGTCAATTGTCAAAACTATAAGCTTAAACCTTTCTTATTTAGCTTAAGAAGTATTTCAATTCTCTTAATTGAAAACCAATTTTCAGTAGGAATTTATAGTAAAGCTTCAGTGGCGGTTCATTCCTATAATAAATAAAATTTATAGGCAAATGGTTTCTTCCGGATAATGATTTATTCTTCTAACATACCGCAAAATAGCATATTCATGCAGTATTAAAAAAACTTTCAAGTACAAAAAAAAAAAAAAAAAATGCGTTTTATATTAATACAATAATGTTTTAAACATTTTATAAGTGCACCTGTACCAAATTTATATATATATAAGATTTAAATGTATGTCTAGATGCTTTGTTTTTCTATTAATTTACCTATAAAAATTACTCTCCTATCTCGCAAATTACAATTTATGTATCTCTAATCTTGTTAATGAGTCAAATGAATGTAATTTAAATTTCCGGCTTGACCTGTGCAAGAGGAGTTGGTAAGAACATTTTAATTTATTTCAGTGAATCCATTGTAAGAAGATAAAGAAGTAATAGGCTCAAAAGAGTTGTTTTCACTCTAAGCTTTAGCATCCATGCAATTAAGAAGGTACTTCATCAAAGAATGTTTTCTCTTCGGGATTCCCAAAGGAGACCGAGACACTCAGTTGTTGGTTGAAAAAAAAAAAAAAACAATTCTTCATAAACGTGGCCTTTCATATGATGCTTGAGTAAACGAAAATCATACAAAGGTTGTGTAGCATTAATTATCAAAATTATAAATAAATTTTATTCTTTTTTTACTTCGCTAAGGAAATATTTCGAATCATTTTATTTGTGATCAAACTTCATGGAAAGTACTTGCACTAAAGAACAAAGTGTTTGTCATAAAGAGCTACATAATAATAATAATAATAATAATAATATATATATATATATATCAAGGTTGCGCTGCCCTTTTATTACTAATAAAAAAGTGTCTCAAAGAAAGAAAGAAATGCATATCACAAATCATCAATAGTTCAGTGCAAGCAATTTTATGGTTGATTTTTTCTCAAAAAGAAATATCTTACTGCTTGAGTTGAAATAATTATCATAGCCATGCAATTTGAAACGCAAGTAAAATAAGTTGAAACAGTTTCGAAATCCTTTAAGGTGTATACAAGTTACCATTTCTGCAGTTTATTACATGATAACATGCGAAAAAAACTGCTAATGATTTAGTTAATTTGATACTGTAGTAATCTATATTTTAAAACGCTTTTCTGAATTTCACTTGGTGTGTGTGTGTGTGTCATCAAATTTTCGATCGTTAATTTAACCAACTTCCCATCAAGCTAGAACTCTGAAACCTTGGGAATCGTTCTCACTCGCCTAACAATGCGATATTTAGACATTTGCGACAAGTTTTTGCTAGTATTTTCTTCAATAATGCAGTTTATCCCAACCACTTGGCGCGATTTCAAAAATTGGTACCAAACTTGGCAATTTTTTTTGTTTGGCTGAACGTTAAGTCCGTAAAACGGAACAGGGTAGCCACATTTGGCAAAATACTGCCAAATAATTCTTGTCGCCATGAGTGATTGGGTTAAACTGCATTCCAACCATTTAATTTACCGGATGAATTAATTAATTTTAGTTACTTTTAACGTTTTTATGTATTTCACTTGGTGTGTGTTTCTGTGTGTGTGTGTGTATCAGTGTGTCATCAAATTTTCTATCGTTAAATTAACCAACTTCCCATCAAGCTAGAGTTCTGAAATTTTGGGAACCGTTCTTACTTGCCTAACAATGCAATATTTAGATATTTGCGACCAGTTTTAACTAATACTTCAATAATTTTTCTTAATAAACTTTGCCACTATATAAAAACATTGTTTTTAAAAACGTTGGTTTTTATCTCGAATTATTATTCTATAAAATTGTATTCAATCACGCTTTCAATTACAAGGTGTAGTTATTAAATAACGAGATTGATGCTGTAAAATATGTTATTTTGATGTTAGATATATTTGCTTGTCATCACCTTTAATATACACCCTTCTTCTATCCCTACAACGATCCATGCAATTTTTCCATTGTTCGAAACAGTGCTGGAAGTCATCTTCCCTCAGCTTCTTCAAGTCACATACCTCTTTACTTTCACTGATTCGACGGATTCAAATATTGTTTGGGATACTATACTTAACTATAAATCTCTTGATAGACAATGTGGAATGAGACGTCTCATTGTCTTGGTGGAAAAATTTATCTTTCCAACTCTTTACCAATTCCCACAATTTCAGCAATCGAACAACACTTAACCGACGGTCATATCGAACCAGATAACCAATTTTTTCAATATTGTCATCTGTTTTTGATGTAGAAGGGCGATACGGGCTCGAATTACTTACAATATCGTCTCGGCTATCTTGAAAACGCTCGAACCACTCAAAAACATGCGCACATGATAAACATTTATTGCAATAGATTTCTTTCAATAAATAATAAGTTGCAGTAGTGGGTTTCCCAAGTTGTATTGGAAATTCCACAACAGCTCGTTGTTTACTGATCATTTTTCAGACAAAACAACAACAACAAAAATTCATAAGCTATGAAAGGATAAGGATATACAGATTTTATTTTACAGAAATGAGAGACACTGCATTCGAAAGCAAAGGCTTTATGCTAAATGCTTTCGGTCGCTAGCGTTTGACGCATGCGTACTTCTTCTGTAGCAGCGTCAGTCTTGTTATTTAACAGTCATATCTCGTATATTACTGCGATTGGAAAACCTGGTTTTATTAAATGAAATACAGTAAAATAGAAAATGGTATTATATTCAAAACTTTTCAATGCTTTTCTTATAATACCTTCATTTATTTAATATATATTTTAAAAATAACTTTGAATTGAAATAGATTTTGTGTTTATATTTGACACTTCATTGTTAATCTTTTATTATTCAGAGTTGTAGAAATATTTATATGTCTCATAAGGATTCGAATGCATATTAAAACACGAAAAACTGCATTACAAATAATGTGAATATAAAATTTTGCATAATGATGAATTTCTTATAATAATCCTATTTCATAATTTTATTTATATTTTTCCATATGAGAGCACTCTTAATCTATATAACTATGAGCATATTTATATTAAATTTTTTAAAAAAATGTTTTTATATGCTATATTGAATTTATTGCATTTTTCCATCAAGCAAATCTTAATAACTTTTAATAATGGTTAATTAATAATACTTTTTTTTTTAAATTTACGTTCAATTAAGTTTATTCACTAAAGCTTTATTAAAACATGATACCCGAATGACTGATCATATTAGAAATGAATCATAAAAAGTACTTTTATTTTCAATACTGCATACTCAAAAGTAATAAAATAAAAATATAAATGGAAATGAAATGACTTTATGACACAATGAAAAACCTTTATGTATAAAATTCTGGTACTATAAAAAATTTATATATTCAATAATAAATTTTATTCAAAAAATAATAATAATAAATGAGAGAAGTGATTCTGATGTATTACAGATGTCACCTTTTTCTTACTTAATGGTCGGCTAGGTCAAGGTTCAATCGAGAAACTGATAGCATAGAATAAATGGGTGTGCCATGTGGCTATTTCCGTATCTTAAGAGAAAGAGATTACGAACATTCCTGAGGGGAGGAGGGCAATCAACGAAATAAATATGCATTTATGAAAATCATTACATTATTACAATTTGATATTGATATTAATAAAAAAAATTAGAAAGATACCAACTTTAATTTTAATAAAGGATTATTTTAATTTAAAACGTTGACAAAGGCAAAGTAAAAAAAAACATGTCTTTGAATGTGAGACAAAATTATTTTCCTTCTGTGAAGTTAGGGAATAATGCCATTTAAATTAATTTCGTGATAAACTTATACAAGAAACTTGACTCGATTGATATTCCTTACACAAATGATAAAAAACCATACTTGAATCTATTGATAAAAAATGCATAAAAATATGTCAATTATCTGCCTTCTCAAAAATATCGAAGTATGAAATGCGTTTAAGTGCAACTAAGATTTAGAGCCTTTTGGCACATTTTAAGCAGAAAAATCTGTAAAATAACTGGTTTACTTTGAAAAAATGATACATTTAAATACTTCTAGCCTAAAAATTGATACATTGCGAGTTTTTGCTTAAAAACTGATACATTATGGGTTTTTGCTTAAAAACTGATTCTCTCTTGTGTGAGTGATTAATCATTTCCTCCCCACCAATATATATATATATATAAAAATAAAATAAAATATTTTTTTCAAAGACGATACATTTCAATATATTTTTTAAAATATATTTTGCGGTATACAAACTTTCATGGATATGTCATTGACGAATAATGTGTTTCACTCCTTTAGAAAAAAAACTCCATTAAAATAAAATTCTCTTACACATTATTAAATGTCTCACGCAGTATCAAATAAATTATAATCTTATATCCTTTGAAAAAGCTACGATTGAATAAAATTTATAAAATATCTTGCTTGCCTATTTTTTGGAAAGAAATATCATAAATGTTTCCTAAACGGAGTAAAATATTGCATTAAAGGAAAAAAATTGAAACTAAGAAACATAAAAATATTTTCTACAGCATCATTAAATTCAAAATAATAAATATAAGCAATCACTTACCATATTACAAAAACTACTAATATATTATATAATAATATAAAATTATATATATAAAAGAAAGCAGATGCTTTAAATATATTTATAAAATTATTACTTATAAAATTATTGAATATTCCTTATATTAAATTTCAGTCCTTAAACTTATTCTAAAAATGCACAGTTAGTCTAGAATACCTAAAAGATTTTCAATCTTAATGTAGAAATACCCCGTGCGTTTCTTTGAATTAACTTAAAAATTTTTTGCGTTAAATATTTCATAAGGGAGTATAACAACTCTATGGATTTTTTCCTTACATTTACATATTTAATTTAAGCAATGTTTATGGTACAATTTATTCAAACAAATTTAACTTTCTTCTGCAGCGGTTTCATAAATTTTAGAAAGTGCCTTCATTTTCAATGGAATTTCCATCAAACAAATATTTTGAATATTAAAGTACTTTTACTTTAAATGTTTTCTTCAATTTTATGGTCATTTTTCTTTAAAAATTCGCTACAAATTATAGTTAAAATAGAGCAAACATATTAATTGAAAAGATTTTTGAATTTGAGATTCAGGCACTTATTTCTTAGTACGTATTATAATTTAGAAAATTTAGAAATTTTCCAATATCTTTTGTATAAATTTTTCTGTAATTTAAATTGAAAACTGAAAATATGAAATAAAACATTTATAAGCATCTACAAGTCCTCATGAGATTAAAAAAGTTAAAACAATTTACCAGAAGATATTAAGTTCTCTCTCCCTTTATTGTTTATCTAGAGAATAATCGAGGTGTAGTATTTCTCGTATGTGTATATAAAGAATGAGGTTATACATCTCTTCCATTCTTAATATATAAGAGAAATTATAAGTGTAGATATCTCTCTCTATGTAATCATATCATATATAGAGATACTGAGTGTGTATGTATCTCTCTCTTCATATATATATATATACATATATATGAAATGATAAATATACTTGAAATTTAAAATTCTCGAACACTCTAGTATAGTCTCTGGGAAAAAGTTTTAAACTGAAGCTGAGTTTCTAACGGATCACGCGATGTTAGTTTTACAATAACCTTGTTTGTCAACAAAAGTGACTAGTTCTCTGAAAGACTTTTAAGAAGAAATAAAGCATTCTACAGGTATATTTAACTTTACAACATTCTCTTAATTTCTTCAACCTTCAAAATGCTTGTAAACCCATAGACCTCGGACATTTTCTAGTTTGAGTATTTGTGGAATTGTTTCTGTATCGAAATAGTTAACGCTTAAATGACACATAGAAAACATCAGTTTCTTATTTTGACTTAAAAATGCAATAAACTATCGGAAGAAGTTAAACAAATAAATAACAAAGGTAATATAAATGCTCTCTTCTCCTGCATCTTAAATTTTTTTCTTAATATAATCATGAATATCATTATTTGATAATCATGTGGTTAATGCCATAAGAAATATGTCCTTCCTTTTCTAACACTAAGCAAAATCATTTAATTCCAAATCTCTGTTTATTGATAACGTTGTTGTTATACATTTGCATTGAACTCTTTTTACATAAAAAGACAAATTTAAAATGTTAGATGACTTATGAGAAATGAAGACATTCTTATATTCAAGATAAAAATAAAATAAAAACCTAAATTCTTAAAACTTTAAATATCAATAATCGATCCTTAAATAGAAAATATAATCTAGGTCCTAACACTAAAAGACTAAGAAAATTCTTTAAATTCCTATTTCTTGATTCGATAGTAAAATTTTACTACAAATCTCTTTAAATAGGCGGCCAGAAACCTTTTTAATTTATTAAAAGAGACTTATAGCTCAGAGTAAACTCTTGTGGGCATTTCGAATAGAAATTTCACTATGGGAAAATTTTTGAGTTAAATTTTCTATTTATAACATACCGATTGGTTGGAGCTTAAGTTTTATGATCCCCACCTCCCATTCATCTCTTAGTGAGCAGTTCAATGACGCATTTGGCTTAAAACTCTGAACAATGCACTAAGTCTGAGATTAGAACTGTATATTTTCTGAATGTCCAGTTTTAACTATTTTTCTAGAATTCTTAATTACCATGTAATTTTAAATTGAAAAGACAGGATATTAATTGTTTTCAATATTTCATATAATTTCTGGGAAAGAAAATAGGTCGAAGTCACTGCACAGCTAATAAAAAACGCATAATGCAAAAGTCGAAGCTTAAGTATTTCAGTCACAATAATATATGGTTCCAAGAATTTATTCAGGTAATTTTATTCCTTGTTATACATAAATGTTTCCATTTTATTATTATTTAAAATTCACCATTCATACAGGCTCTCATTAAGGTACATGTCAAGGTAACATTAGATGTTTTTACCTTTTGTAAAATATAGGATAATTTCAGAATTTAGGTGCCCTTATAAAAATTCAGATATCACAAATTAAGATTATAGAATAATAGGGCTATTAGACACAACTGCAAAACTTTAAATTTAGCTGCAAAACAGCTTTCAATCTTTCTGAATAAATTTGGTGAAAAGTAAAAAGTTGATAACCCATATCAACTTAACTGTAATTGCTTTTAATGCAAGTGCGAGATTAGTTTTTATTGTAAATTTGAGTTAATATTTCAGAATGTAAAACATCCACATACACTGTATTAAATTAATATAACTATGTGGAAATTATACATGTATACATATATGTATATCAAATCACTTATGATCAGAGATTATCTTTTAAAAATCATGACTTGACTTAAATAAGCATCAGAAATGATAGTTAGCCAAAACATAATCT
>BMAW01132259.1:23982-56848 GCA_019974015.1 Nephila pilipes | reverse complement strand
ATGCGCGCGTACGGCCAGCAAAAATGTGGCTTCGTTTTTTATAAAAGAATTATTTTATCACGCATAGTGATTTTTATTCTAATGTGTACTACGTAACATATATCTTAACTAATGGAAAAAACATTCATTAATTGAAAGAACGTCATGCCTTCATATTAATACAATTATATTTTTGAAAATTTTATAAATACTGCATACAAATTTGTGTGTATATAAGATTTTAGTATATCCAGATATTCTGTTTTCTACCAATGTGCCAGTTGGCTAACTCATATTCTAGAAATATGTAATTTTTAATTAAACAAATCTTGTTTTTATTCATATTGACGTATACAGGCGGAGTTTGTTAGTAATTATGAATTCATGAAATTTATTGATACGGAATTTATTTTCGTTATTCCATAGCAGAAAAGAAAGGTAAAACTTGGTTCAAAAGGAATCACGCTTTAACTATAGAACTTTAATATATGTTGACTATAAATGTACTGCACCAAAGAAGGGCTTTTTGCGTAAATCCTGGGTGGAAATTCAACCATCAGTCATTTGGTTTTGAGGGCAAATTTTTTTTCGATGGTCAGTCAATTGTCAAACTATATTAAACCTTTCAGAGAGATGCATAGCTATTTCAATTTTAATTGAAAACCAATTTCAGCAGGAATTTATAGTAGCTTCCAGTGGCGGTTCATTCCTATAATAAATAAAATTTATATAGTAAAATGGTTTCTTCCTGATAATGATTTATTCTTCTAACATACTGCAAAATAGCATATCTGGTGCAGCATTAAAAAACTTTCAAGTAATAAAAAAAAAAAAAAATACAGTGTTTTATATTAATAATAATGTTTTAAGATTTTATAAGTAATCTGTACGAATTTGATATATATATAAGATTTAAAATATATGTCTAGATGCTTTGTTTTTCTATTAATTTCCATCTATGTACCATTCTCCATCTCATGTAAATATAATTTATCTATCTCTAATCTTGTTAATGAGCTTCAAATATCAATTTAAATTTCCGGTTTGACTTAAAAGAGGAGTTGGTAAGAAGATTTTAATTTATTTCCAGGAATCCATTGTAGAAGATAAATAGTAATAGGCCAGTCTAAAAGAGTTATGTTTTCACTCTAAGCTTTAGCATCCATGTAATTAAGAAGGTATTTCTATCAAAGAATGTTTTCTTCTTCTGGATTCCCAAAGAGACTGAGACACTGAAGTGTTGGTTGAAAAAAAAAAAAAAAAATAATCTTTCAAGTAAACGTGGCCTTTTGCGCGCCGCTTTGCCGCTGCTGCTGCATGCGCGTATGCGAGCAGCGGCAAGCTAATTGATTTAGTTAATCATTACTGTAGTAATCTATATTTTAAAACGGCTTTTCTGAATTTCACTTTGGTGTGTGTGTCATCAAATTCGATCGTTAATTTAACCAACTTCCCATCAATAGAACTCTGAAAACTTGGGAATGTTCCTACTCAACAATGATATTTAGACATTTGACAAGTTTTGCTATATTTTTCATTAATGACAGTTATCCCAACCACTTCATGCTGATTTCAAAATACAGTCACAACTTGTTATAATTTTTTTGTTTATTGAATGTTGTCCGTAAAATCTAATTAGGTAGCCACATTTGGCAAAAAATACTCGCCAAATAATTTTTTGTCGCCAGTGATTAAGCAACCTTATCCAACCATTTTAATCTTCTACCGGATGAATTGTTCTTCATTCTTAGTTACTTAACGTTTCATGTAGAGCTCTTACTTGGTGTGTTTCTGTGTGTGTGTATCAGTGAGGTTCATCAAATTTCTATCGTTAAATTGAACTAACTTCCCATCAAGCCAGAGCGCCAAAGCGGCGCGCGCGTATGCGCGGCAAAAGGTAAAAGCGGTGCTTTGCAAGCGCGAAGGTGCAAGTGTGGCGTGGTGCGCGTTGCAAGCGGCAGTGCGCGGCGGCAGCTTTGCGCAAATGAGACGTACCCATTGTCCTGTGAAAATCATCTTCCAACTCTTTACCACCTTGCCACCTCAAAGCAATCGGTCACCAACCGATTATTGAACCAGAGCACCCAATTTTTTCAATATTGTCATCTGTTTTGATGCAGAAGGCTGACATGGGCTCGAATTACTTACAATGTCTCGGCTATCTTTGAAACGCTCGAACTAATTTCAAAAAAACATGCGCATATGATAAACATTTATTGCAATAATAGATTTCTTTCAATGAATAAGCTGTTGCAGTAGTGGGTTTCCCAAGTTACTGGAATGACAACAGCTCGTTGTTTTACTGATCATTTTCAGACAAAACAATAAATAAACAAAATTCATAAGCTAAGAAAAAGGATAAGGATATACAGATTTTATTTTACAGAAATGAGACACTGCATTCGGAAAGCAAAGGCTTTATGCTAAATGCTTTTGTCGCCATGTAAGATTTGACGCATGCGTGTACTTCTTCATATAGAGTATTTGTTCTGAAGACAATATTTTATTTAAAGATTCAAAATTAATATATTGATTAAGATAGTCTTACGATATTGTTATTTCTAGTACAACTTTGTCTTGAAAAGTAGATTGTGTTTATATTTGATATCTACTTATTATAATTTTTTATGGAGCCTGAGTTTGTAGAAGAGCTTATATAACCCATAGTATTGTTATATATTAATGAACTGAATACAATAATAGAGCAGGAACAGGTTTATAATTTTCTAACAATCAGACATTATATTTATTTATTCTCTATATGAGAAAATATTCATTTAACATAACTATATATGGTTTGCATGAATTTTAGTGTTGTTTTAGAAGATGAGGCTAATGGATTATGAATATGAACCTAAGCAACTTTAATATATTAATTTAGTATATTTTAATTATGTTCATCTTAAATATTCTACCAGGTTTCTATGAAGATGATATCTCGGAAACGACCGACCATACAGGAAACGAATCATAAAAAAGCAATTTTTACTGGCCGCATACCAAAGCAACAAAAACAAAAAAACATAAAAATGTTTGTCGACTCATGATGGAAAACTCATGCAGCAAAAAATTCTGGTACTAAAAAAATCATACATTCAAAATAAAATTCCGGATCCAAAATAATAACAATAAATGAGAGAAGTGGATCTGATGCATTACAGATGTCACCTTTTCTTACTTAATGGTCATTAGCCGTTGTTCAATCGAGAAACTGATAGCATAGAATAAATGGCAAAGCTATGTATTACTCTGTATCTTAAGAGAAAGAGAGTCATTTGAATATCCCTGAGGAGGAGGGAAGATCAACAAATGAAATAAACATGCATTTATGAAAATCTCAACCACATATTATTACAATTTGATATTGATATTATTAAAAAAAATTAGAAAGATACCAACTTAATTTTATTAAAGATTATTTTAATTTAAAAAATGTTGATTAAAAGGCAAAGTAAAAAAAAACATGTCTTTGAAATGTGAGACAAAAAATTATTTTCCTTCTGTGAAGTTAGGGAATAATGCCATTTAAATTATTCCTCGTGATAAACTTATACAAGAAACTTGACTCCTGATTGATATTCCTTACACAAATGATAAAAAACCATACTTGAATCTAGTATATTTGATAAAAAATGCATAAAAAATATGTCAATTATCTGCCTTCTCTCAAAAAATATCGAAGTATGAAATGCGTTTAAGTGTAACCGCATGCGTAAAAATGGCTTTTATGGCAGCTTCAGCATCATTAAATTCAAAATAATAAATAGTAAGCAATCACTTACTATATTACAAAAAATACTGATTATATAATATAAAATTATGTTATATATTTATAATATAAATATATAATAATATATATAATATATAAAGAAAAGCTAGATGCTTTAAAATTTCATAAAATTATTACTTATTAAAACTTATTGAATATCTTTATTAAATTCAGTCCTAACTTATTTAAAAAATGCAATCAGTTAGTCTAGAACACCTAAAAAGATTTCCAATCTTATAGAAACACCCCAGTATTTCCTTTGAATTAACTTCAAAAATTTTGCGGTGCTAACAATTTCATAGTGAGTATAGCAACCTCAGATTTTTCCTACATCTTACATTTAATTTTAGGCATCGTTTATGGTACAATTTATTCAAATATTAACCTGGCTTCTGCAGTGGTTTATAAATTTGATAAAGTGCCTTCATTTTCTGGAATTTCCATCAAACAAATATTTGAACTATTAAAGTATTTCTTATTAATGCTTTTCTTCACATTTTATTCATTTTCAAATCATTGCTACAAATTATAGTTAAAATAGCAGATATATCTACATGAAAATTTTTTGAATTTGGATTCAGGCACTTATTTCTAGTACGATTATAATTTAGAAAATTTAGAAATTTTCATTAATCTTTTGTATAAATTTTACTGTAATTTAAATCTGAAAACCTAAAAATATGAAATAAAACATTATAAGATCTAAGCTCGAAATATTATTATATCATAATAAGTAAAAACTAATTCATCTTACAGAGATGAAGATGTATCCTCTTGATGTAACTTATAAGTAAATCTCTAGTATTGGGAGTAATACGAGGTAGAGGATACTTACAATACTCATATAGTAAACCTACCTTAATAGATAGAGTAGATGAATACGAGTGTATATCTCTCACTCATCGTTAGTACAGCTTATGAAAAGGAGACTATAGTGTACGTATCTCCTATGTTATATTTATATATATATGAAGATATCGAGTGTATTACTCCTTTAAATTGAAGGAGTATTAATATATATATATATACTATATAATATATATATATATATATATGAAAGAAAACCATTTGAATAGCCTTGAAAAATCTCTCAACGCCTCTAGTATAGTCCTGGGGAAAAAAGTTGTATAAAGAACTTGAGTTTCTCATAACGGATCACGATGTTAGTTTTTATAACCTTTTTGTCAACAAAAGTGACTAGTTCTCTTGAAAGACTTACATTGAAAGAAATAAAGATCTCTACAGAGTGCATATTCAATTTTACAACAATTTCTTTAATTTCTTCAACCTTTCAAAATGCTTTGTAAACCCATAGACCTCGAACATTTTCTAAGTTTGAGTATTTTAGACCATGTCTGTATCGAAATAAGTTAACGCTTAAATGACACATGACAAACTCAGTTCTTTATTTTGACTTTAAAATGCAATAAACTATGGAATTGAAGAAGTTAAGCAAACAAAGTCAAATAACAAAGGTATATAAGTAAATGGCTCTTCTCCTGCATCTAAATTTTTTATTCTTATATAATCATGAATATGCTATTTGATATATCATTGTGGTTAATGCCACCAAGAAATGTCTTCCTTTTCTTAAACAAGCAAAACTATTTAATTCCAAAATCTCAGTTTTGTCGTAACTTGTTGTTATAATCTATGCTTGAATCTATTTTACATAAAAGACAAATTTAAAATGTTAGGATACTTTAGAGAAATGAAGACCTCTGTAATGTAATTGCACTCTAGGAGAGTAAAAACTATCATACGAAAAAAAACCGCTAAATTCTTAGAAAATTGAACCACTCGATAATCTGATCCTCCGGAAAATAGAAAAATATAATCTAGGTCCCAACATCAAAAGACTATAGAAAATTCTTCTAAATTCTATTTCTTGATCTCGATAGCCAAATCTTTTTAGTTCACAAATCTTTTAAATAGGCTGATATTGAAACCTCTTTTTAATTTATTAAAGAGACCTGCTATAGACCAATCAGAGTCAAACTCTTGCGTTGGCATTTGAATAGAAATTTCACTCATGGAAAATTTTTAGAGTTAACATTTCTACTATTTATAACATACACTTCGATTGGTTGGTAGCTTGGCCCATGATCCCATACCTCCATCACTCCTCTTTTAACAGTGAGGTTCTAAATGACGCATTGCTTAAACTCTGGAATGAAGGCCAAGTTGCATTAAAGCGGCTTTGAATGCAATGGGCTATTTTGCAATTTTAACAGCGCGTACTTACGGAACGAGCTGCTAAATAAGCAAAGGCTGCAGCCGGTTGAAGTCTACGGGCAAAGGTGGAAATGGAAGCGGCGGTACCGCGAATGTTATGGCTCTTTATATGGCAACAGCCATGGCGAAAATTGGCCACAGGTTTGCAAAGTGTAAAGGCGCTCAAGCGAAAGTACAGCGTTTTTTACTTAAACAATTTTACAATGAAGTTTTACCTGTATACGCTGTATTAAAAGGTGTATGTATACCTCATGCCTTAAAATGAAGCAAGCTACGGAAGCAATGTATAGTAAAAGGAGGCTGTACAAATGTACCAGCTTAGCGGAATTAGTTTTTTTTTTTTTTTTGTAAATTTGACATTATTTCAGAATGCAAACATCCATTGCACATGTATTAAATTAAATATAACTATGTAGTGAAATTATACGTATAGTATATAGTATTAAAAGTCATTAATCAGAGATTATTTCTTTTAAGAAATCATGACTTGCTTAAATAAGCACTCAGGAAATGATGATAGTTAGCCAAATATAATCAGTGAGTCATCAAGAACTTTTGTTCTATGCAAAACCATTACAGTACAAAGATCTGCTAGGGAAAAAAAGTACACTTACATATTATTTTGAGCTAAATAATATTTAATTAGATATTCAACTCAATCCAATATTACAGAGAAAAGATATGGTACTTAAATCCATACATTTAGACTCTCTAATTCTTCTTGTACGGTAGATATCCTATCCATCCACATTATCACCGTTCCTGATAGTACATGCCATACCCAAGCGTAATGTGTCTCCCTATTTTGCAGTGGTTCTCGGAGAAATGTTTGTTTGTCAGCCAGAATCAAACAACTTTCAAAACTTCAACGTATGGGGTTGTATCACTTTTGCATACTTTGCTAAGTAAATCTTTAAGTTTTCAAAGAAGTAGCCAAAGATACTAGACCAACCAACAAGATTTATACAAATATTTTCCTAGATTTGTGGTTAAAATGGAAAGAAAATGCATTTTCTCGTTAATAAAAAAAAGAGGTGATGGCTACTTCCCTCTTTACCATCAGTAATTGCTACCATTGCCCAAAGAAAGCTAAATCTTTATTTTAAAAAACTTGAGTATACATTTATTCTGCAAAACTACTTTACCTCTCTTCAAAGTACTTTTACCACTTAACATTCTATCGAACTTGTGATCTTCTATTGTCGGAAATGCTTTGATATTCATCTCTACAAACTGACAATCCCATCCTTCATTTTTCATACAACTGCTCAATGTCATCGATTAATATTGTTATATAAACCCTTGCGTTGTGAAAAATAAGATTTATCACGACAGTCAGGTGAGTAAGATAAATGAGGAAAGAAGTCATACCATTTGGCCAAAAATTGGCACAATTGGATATTACTTTACTTGATCATTGAGAACAACTTGGTTGTGACCTAATCTCATTCCTGCAAATCTTTCTGTTACAATTTGCTGAACCATGCTTCAAGGCAATCCATTTATTTCTCGCTAGTCTGAGTTTTCTCTCACCGATTTGTAAGTTCTGGTCATAAATGACTTCAAGAACGAGATTTAATTTTTCATCAATTGACATGTTGCCTTTTTTTTCTTTTTTTTTTTGAGAAACTTACTGTATACTTGAATGCTTTTCAGTAGCCATATTTGTGTTATTTAAACATCAAAACAGCCGAGGAATTTTACCTGAGTAGGAAGTAAATTTCACAGCCGTTTCTTTATTCATTTAAATACGCCACTTAAAAAAGACGAAGAGATGGTGAATATCGCATCGGAAAATATCATGATTGAAGACATACAAAACTCTAGTAGCGTCACATTACAGGAAAATGCTATTCCTTGTGAGTTGTCAGGGAAATGCATATAAAAAATAAACTTACCTGGATAGAGTTATTCCGAAACTTCGGCTAACCTCGTAAACCATCATATAAAAGGGCTTTTTTTCTTTATTTTATTTCTTCTCTCCTCCTCCACCTTGATATTTTTTTTTTGAAAAAAAAAGGGGGAGAATTTCCTTTTGGAAAAAAAAATAACATTTTATTCCTCATATTACTCAGCTTTTAAATTCTTTTTTCTCTCCTTTTTTTTGCTTAGCTGCTTACTGCTTTTAGCGAAAACCCGATGAGCTTTAGCAGAAAATTGATAACTGGCTGTCGTATTGTTCGAGAAATAATATAAATAAATATAAATAGAGAATAAGAAATTCTTGGCAGTCATTTTATTCATTTGCTTTGTTAAAATTTTCACTAAATACGGAAAACATTGCATATGTCAAAAAAGTAAACTATAAATACGAGTTTTTTAAAAAGAAATCCCATAGCGATTTACTATTTAATGATGAGGAAATTCTAAACAAAACGAAAACAATTTTTTATCCATTTTATTTGAGTGTATTTTACAAATGTAAGTCCAATAACTGATACGAATATTTCAGAATTGTTATTTTTGAATACAATAAAAGTGCGCTTGCATAAACAAAAGGAGTTATTTGTCTCAATGCATAAGTTAATGTAAGACTGCTGCTGAAAGTGATGTCAAATTTTATTCTTATTTGTGAAACAAATTGAATTGCCTGCTTATATAGACATATTTCAATAGAACGTTCTTTATTTTGCGTACTTAGTGAATAGAAGAAATTTTTGAATCCCAGAAAATTTAATTTAAGATATCATCAATCTACAATTTGTTAGAGATCACTGAATTATATTTATAAAAAAAGGAGCTTCATTAGCATAACATTCATTTTTAAGCCCAAAAAATAACTTTTTTGCATTTAGCAGTAAATTTGTCAAAATTGACACTAAAGATTGTTCGCAAAGTATTCAGAAGGAGTAACCTTGTAGCAGCAAAGCCTATATTCCAAAGTAAAGTAAAGAAAAAGGAAAGAAAAATTGTAACGAAAATGTGCTTTTTGAAGAAGCTATAAATGTGAGTATAATATCACACCAAGGTAATGCGAATGTGAAATACTTAAGAAATTATAATTTGTTATCAACCAGAAATACACATTTAAAGCAAAATAAACAGAAATCCTTTACCTAATTATCACTAATTCATGAATGCTATTCTAATTCAAGAAAATTTAATGCGTAACTTCGAAGTACCAGGGTAGCTGCGAGAGCTTAGTTGTCATAGTCGCTAACTGGCGGTCGACTTTCTTTTTGGTCATGGGTTTGGCTCTAATGCCGTTAAAGACCCACCGTGTAGCGGAGCTGATGCAAGTTCAATTGGTGAAGCTCCAAGTCGTTCCGATGGCACAGTGTGGAGGGTGTTAGATAGCTCAGGTGTCGTCCTCGCCACTTGACCAAAGTTCAGAAATATGAGATCTGTCACCAATAGTCGTTGTGTTGCATCTAGGAGCGTCGTTAATGAGCAATCAAAGAATCGGAGAAAAAGCTAAATATTTTAAATTTTTTATTCCATGGAGGATAGTCATCAATACGCACGCACTCTCACACACATATATTAAATTCTATGTTGAAATTTCAATTTTGTAACAATATTTTCACAAAATATAATCATAGAAAGCTTAATTCAAAGTTTAATTTACCGAATAAATGAAACAACATATACTTGCCATTTCTACTTATTTGTTCAGAAAAAAAATAATCTTACCATTTGAAAAACTTCAATCAAAACGAAAGGTATTTAGAATGTCGTATTTTATTTTTATATCATTTTAATATTTCATTTTCATTTATGTACAAAATCGAATTTAAAATAGCTATAAACCGTTCAATTTAATTTACTTAAAAATTAATAAAACTTCATTTCATTTTATCCAATATATTTTGACATAAAATCATTTAAATTATTTCCAAGAACTTGTTTGGTCTAGGACTGCAGAATCTCAGTGGCGTCTCAAACAATCTTTATGATTAACTACATTCAAGTCAAGCCAAGCATCTTCTTTAAAGTCTGTTAATTATTGTTAGGAATTGTGGGTGATAATATTGCATATTTTCAATTTATCTGGACCTTAGTATCTTTACATGGCATGGTATGGAAGACCAAAAAATAATGTATTACTATAGATATTGTCCTTATTATTTAACAATGGATCAGAATTACGAGCTGCTTCGCCAATAAGTTTATAACGATGTTAATTCAAACTAACTATACAATCAAGTTATTTATTCTAACGACTTTAACTTTTTTTAAGAATAGGATTGACTATGTTTGAGAGAAAAATATCGCTTTAGAAAACTTCTTTGTTTGAAATGTTGATATGGAACTTATACTTCCCAACAGAAAAAAAATGCATTTATTTCTTTAATTTATTTCGAAGTATAAAGAAATATTTAAATAAAATAAAAGAGAAATTTAGTTCCATACGATAAAAATAAGGGATGCTCTAAATAACTGTAACAGATCTCATTGTAATTGGAAAAAATTTACTTTATTACTAATGGCTTAAGAAATCAAATTACGAATCTAGTGTACCAATTAATTAACATAGCTAATTAACTTCGAAAATTTGTTTTTATGAATACTGATTGTCTTACAGAATTATATAGAAAACGATTTAAATGTCTTAATATCTAATTTGCATTCAAGTTCAGTTAATAAAAATAGAGACATTCGATATGAGGTCTTAAACTGGATTACATTGCTCAAACAAAATTCACGTTTCTTAACGCCGAATGAAAAGAGTTATTCATAATTTAAATTATAAGCTAACACTCAGCTCTTTAATATCCGTTGTTTACCTATCCTGTCTGACTTCCAATATATCCGGAACTGTTAGAGGGAGTTCCAATTCAGCAATTATGATATGAGAAAAAAGAATAGCGAAAAATTGTGGAAAATTTAAAAAAAAAAACTTTCTTTCCTTCATAATTTTAACTATTCACTTTATTAAAAAAATAATGGTATATGCACATAATTTTTAAGTTTTTCATATACTTTTAGATTTAGAATTTTTTTATTCTCCTATTGACAGGTATAAACATATTTCAGAAATATTGTGTAGAGAATCATTTATTCTCCAATGTTTGAGACAATTGATATTTAGGGGATCCATTTTTAATACCCTTGCAAAAATCTGTAAAAAAACGTTAAACAAGAATTATACAAAATTTGTTATTCGTTATGATTTTAAGATAAAAAGTAAGATACATAATAATCATCCGCTATAAATAGTGAAACATATACTTTCTAGAAAATAATTAATTATTTTAACAAGATAAATTAGTTAATCCGTTAACATCTACTTCATTCCCTTTCAGACTATGGTAATGATAGCACAGTCGTCTTGGTCGTGGACTCGTGGGTGGCGTCGTATTCGTCAAGTCATGGGCTCGAGCCTTAATGCCACTTAAGATCCGCCGTGTAGAGGGGTTGATGTACTTTAAATGTGTTCGAAGTCCCATATCCTCACCATCATGGCACGGAAGTGCCAGATCTCACCATTTGTGAATGATGTTCTAATTCATAAGATCCATCGCGAATAGCTTACAGGTTGAGATTCAGTGCGACGTTAATAAACAATCCCAATCACCCTTTCGGGGATTAAGAGTGAGTCCAATTGAACAAGAACTAATTTTGACTAGTTGCGATGACAATTGATATAATTATTGAAGGTAATCATTTTTTAAACGAATTTTTATTCAAGCCAGCGTACAAACTAATATTTTAAAAAAGTAAAATTTTGGGCATTTAATCTAAAATAAGTTATTTATCAGGGCACAATTGAAAAATTTATATTTCTACTATCTTTGACAAGACACAATGCAATGACAGCATCGGATAACATGATCAGCGTTTTCTAACTTTTCCTTCTGCCCAGTCCAATTCCCTAACAAAGGAATCATCATATGTTATATATACATACATGCTGTTTCAAACTGTATATGTCAGCTTACATATACAATATGCATTTGCATTTTGTATACCTTTTTATTCTTTCCTAGTGACAATTCATTACTTAGAAACGAGCTTACAGAAACAATCCGGCATAATAAATTGTTTTACTAAATCGATATCGGGATAAAGTACTGAAATACAGCTCCACATAACGGAATATTTTCTTAATTTAATTAAAATTGTTTTTTCTCTCTTTTTCTCTCTGTATATATATATATATGTTTGGGGTTGGATTATACAGTTATTATCATTATCGCTAATTCAGGTTTCTTTACATTAGGTTTCAATTAGAAATAGACGCGTGAAATTGTTCGGGTTGCAACCAAAGAAAGAAATGAAATGGGGTTGGAATTTCGAATTTGGGTAATCTTTGCTGAGAAAATAATAACTTCTAAGATACAAACTGCAGATTTAGATTGCTGGAAAAAAGATTCATTGGGAAGCAGAGATTGATTAAATTATAAAATTAGTTTTATTCTTACTTATACACACATACTGTAATATATATATATATATATGTGTGTGTGTGTGTGTGTGTAATGATTTAACATAAATTTAATTTATTTCCTTAATTTATCCTATACATTAATGTGTTCATTTTTTATTTCCTGATACCATTACATTTATTCTTTTAATTTAGGTGATCACGTGATTTCCAAAATTGCTTGGTTCGGTATTTCCCAAGCTTCGAATTAATAGGGATATTCCCTAATGGACAATTAGTTTCCACGTAAAATACCTAAGAATCCCCACATCTATTGCCATGTGATCTCAATAATCTTTGCTTTAAATTCCCTTGCAGGAAAATTTTTCCTTTACTTGGTTCTGAATTATTTGTCTAGGTGTATGTGTATCCTTTACTATTCCGATGTACCTTCGTCTTCTCTCGTATAATATTTAAAAATTTATAATTCAAATACCTAAGATTATCTTATTGTTCCAAGACTAAAGTAAAACATGTTATGAAATTCAGTATTTGAAAAGTACTGAATAAATAGTAGTAAAATTATATATAAATGTGTATATATGTATAAAGTGGTGGCCAACATTGTGGACACTTGGAAATTTTTATATTTTTTTAAACTTTTTATGCTTATAGAAACTATTACGGTTCACAAAATACAAATAAAGTATATCATTTTAAAGAGAATTTTATTCTGAATTTAAAACAAAAAAAATTAAAATATTTACTACAAAAATAATTATATGTATTTTAATCTGAAAAAGAAACACAGTTATGAAAAGGTTCGTAATATCTAACTTTCCTAGCCAATCATTGTTCTTGTTCTAGGAACCAATCAATTGTAAGTAACTCCCAGCAGAAGCTGACGTCATGTTTACATGACGGACAAAATATTTTTCGGCTTTATTTTGTAGAAATAAGACTATTTCTTATGTAATCAATTGTTGTAAGAATTGTAAAAATGTTTAATATTTGTTTAAGAAAAAATGGCATGAAATAAAAGAGTAGATTAGACAACTAGAAAAAGATGCAAGATTATTGCGTTCCGAGAAAGTGGCCTTTCTTATGCTGAAATTGCAAGACAGGTGGGTGGTTCAGTGACTATATTTGGAGTCTGACGGTTTTGTTAACGATATCTGAAGATTCAATAAAATACAATGCAGGAAAAGGTCAAACAATTATAACACATCTGTTGATGACATAAGAATAAAAAGACTCCGCCTACAAGATATAAGAAAAAAATCAACGGTCATCAGAAGTGACCTGAATAAGGCCGTTGAATCTTTAAGTTCAAGAATAATCAGAAGATTAACAGATGTTGAATTAAGAGGTAGAATTCCACGAAAAAGAGCCTTATTTCAAATTACAACAGTGAAGAAGACTGCAATGTGCAAAGGAACACATTAATTGGACAAATGGTCAGTGGTCACAAGTATAGAAAGTGATGAAACTAAAATATCGTTATTCGGTAGTGATGGGCGAAAATATGTAAGACGTAAAATAATAGAAGAGATACAACTTGACTATATTCAGGGAACTGTGAAGAAACTATTTAGTGTTATGATTAGGTTATGCATATCAGTAGGTGGTATTAGTCGCCTTCATGTCATCGATGGCACATTGAATGCCAGAAAATACATAGATACTATTCTGGAACCAAAACTTCAACCTTCCATCTGGGATCTCTTTCCCAACTATGCTTCATTTTTTTCAATAAAACTCTGCTCCCTGCCACACATCAAAATGATTGAAAGAATGGTTTTGTACAAAGAGCATTCAACTGTTATCTTAGCTAGGAAACAGTCCTGATACCAATCCTATCGCAAACTTGTGGCACTGTTTGAAAACCCTTGCCCGAAAGAGGCACCCATCAAATAAGAGGGAACCAATTGAGGTTATAATTGTTTCCGGGCATTTTGTAATAATGAAGGAAGAACTCAAAACAATTGTCAGCTCAGTAAAGCATCGATATGAAGCTGTAATAAAAAAAAAAGTTCTGTCTTACTAAGTATTGATAACTCACTGTAATCATCAGTATCTATTGTATACCGATAATTATTGCAGCTTAACTTTTTTTTATTGCAAATATTTGAATTTTGTATTCAATTCAGTATTAAATTTTCTTTAAAATGATATATACGATTTTGTATTTTGTGAAACGTTACATTCTCTAAAAATATACAAAAGTTAGAAAACATAAGAATTTCCTAAAATGTCCACAATCTTGGTCACCACTGTATATATATATATATATATATATATATATATATATATATACAAAAATTATATTATAATTAAATTTTTTGTTGTCTTAAATAAATTTTTAATTTAACATTAGGTAAATATTGTTTTGACCAGTGTGGACGTAATTTTTTGTTATACACAAATAGATCTTGTATATATTTTTTTTATGATTAAGATAATACAAGTTAAAGCCATTTAGAAGGTTCTTTTTCTGAAATATGTATTTATTCACACCTAGCAATATATCATAATATAAATCTTGGTAAAGGTCACTTATATGATCCTTTATATGACTATAGACAAGTCGAGACAGATTGTGCTAATCTATAACATTAATGAGGCGTGCATAACCAGCCTTCACCATGTCTGTTAGTTGAAGTGTCACTTGTTTCAGACTATCTTTGATAGTTACTAACAATTGAGGAGTGTGAACAGTTCATGAGTATCATACACTTTGTTATCAATTTACTGAGGCAACTTGATATTAATATCTAAAGTTCTGATACACACATACAAATTATTTTTATATACATTTTTTTTTCCACATTAAACCAGAATATTTTGACACGAGTTAATCAAGCCCGCACATACTCGTACGATGACTAGTATGTGAGCACTAACATATCATGGATTAATATCTTTCCTCATAGTAATTGGATTTGAGTAAAGAAGTAATTGTTAAATTGCTATTATTCGTTGAATAGACGTATATACAGCACAACTTTTTAAGTATTTATTCATTTTATTCATTTCATCATTTATTTTATAAAACAATATATTAATCGTTATCTGATAAAGAAAGTGTAAATGAATAAAGTTGTATCTGAAGCATAAAAGTGCTTAAAATTCATGATAAAACAGCGTTTCAATAGTATATTTACGAAAAAAAGAAAGCTATTTTGCATAAAGGAAAACTGCAAAATACTCTTAAGGAGCTTTATATATTAATAAAATGTCATTAACTAGATTCAAAACTATTATAAGTATTAACGTGGTAATTTTAGATACTTTATTATTTTTGGATATTTCTTTTTCTGAGCAAAATTACTGAATGAAATATATTATATAGCTTTCTTAGAATGACAAGCTCAGTGCTTAAAAAATATGTCTGTACAAATTATTTAAAATTTGATAAAATGTTTACAATATCAGTTTTATCTTTTATTGCACATCTCTTAGTCTTTATAACTATCTTTTTTTCAATTTATTTTGTTTTAGGGCTTTTGTCAGAAGTAGCGCCTATTTTTAGCCATAAATTATATAAGTAATAATAATTTATTTGTCAATTATCTGAGATATATTTGTGCAGTACTGTAAATAGCAACGCACACACTTAGTGATTTATTTACTGATATTTTGATTATTTCTATTAATATTCGGTATATAATTAATTATGATTTAATAATACGTTTGAGATTTTAGGAAAATAAGTTAATTATATCTATTCATAAGTGTAATCACTCGCACAGAATAGTAGATATAGCCATTTAAAAATGATAATGTATAACAGTATGAGTAAACAATGTGTCTACATCATGAAGTAAGTAATATGGACAATATTATACATTACATTTTTTGAAAATAAAATTTAATAAATCTGCATACTTAGTTCAGTTTTAATGACTATATTGTCCATCATCTCGGTCTTTAGCTATTACCATTATCCTTGTCGCGTTGTTTTGCGCCGCATTTGATAGAAAGCTAATCCATTAACTTTGATTGACATCAGAACACACCTCCCTAAAGCACATGCTCATTTGAATGCAGATCGAGAGAGTGCTTTGACCACTCAACTCTATCAGTAGTCTTTTGAAAGTAGCTCTGTTTAGAGTGAATGAGAACCATTGCCTTGTGGAGTGAATATTTATCCTATTTAATCAAAGTATAATATCATAGCCTTTACAGAAGGAATAGTATTCGTCCAATGGAATGTCAACCAAACAATAACGATGCACCGGCATCAAAGCTGCAGTCTCCTTTATACGAAACAATAGAGTTTCACGCATTGTTTGCATCACTATTCACTGGAAACCACTTTATGAAGTATAGTGCGAATTCGTCAGTTAAGAGACGATTCCATTATACCGAGTTCGTCAAATATATTCTTAGTTCTGATGAAACAGTTATAGATAGAAAATGAAACAGTGCATCGAGAGAAAATTAAATGAAAATTTCAGAGAAATTTTATGCCTTAGAAGATGATATTCGTTTACCAGCACAGCTAAGACTTATAACTCGTTCAGCGTAGACAGTTCTTGGTTCTCTATGTAATTAACCGACTGACTTGATAATTAATCACTGTGTCTATTTTGATGATCCGTTTCATTTTGGAAAAGCATAGTTTTAGAATTACAAGAAGAGAGTCTTTGAATTCCTGAGGAATTTTAATCTTAACTTTTAGTTCCTAGAAATGCATAAATGCAATGATTTATGAAGGTTCAAATTTAAGAACTTTATTAATTCATTGTGTGCTCATGACACTTCCCTCTTTAGAGTATAATGAGGTTATTTGTTCTTCTAAACCAATTCATAAAATCTTGAATAAATTTCTTAGAAGATGTATTGTTTCTGTATTTTTGAATAACATTTTATTAAGTAGATGCTTCAGATAACGCATTAAATGTCATGCATAATAATATCTATTAGATTATAATTTATATTAAGTTCAAGTGTAAATTTGAGTCCATCCATTTTCAGTGACTTTATTTGATTCAAAATGATCGTTTATATGTATTTGTATGGAATAACTGGATAACAACCAGATGTTTACCTACATACGCAAAAAGTATTTTACTTTCAGTATTCTGTGACATAGGTAGGTAAACAATCTATGAAGAAGAAGGGTATATATTTAATGCGTTTGATTTAAATAAATGTTTTGATTTAAATAATAAACTGAATTAGTGAATTCTGAAATTTTATGAATTGCAACTAAAACCTTTTTATTCTCTTACAGTTACCTCAAATCAACAGACTATAGCCCCAGAGCCAACGTTCGCCGAGCCAATTCCAAATATCACGGTTACAGCAGGAAGAAATGTGAGCTTACCTTGTATTGTAGACAATCTACAGAAATATAGGGTAAGTTTTTTTTTCCTTTTCTTCAAATGTAATATTATAATCCAGCTCATTGTTTTTACAAAAATAAAATAGGCTTATGCACCATTCTCTCTTTTAAATGTTCGATCCCACGTATTTGATTCTTTAGTTTTCTTTTGTTTGAAATTTTAGTTATAGTCGAAAAATATTTACACACATGCCTCAGCACTATTGATACTGAAATTATTTGATCCATAAATTGATCAAAGGAAATTAATCCCTTATTTCGCATATCATCAATAAGTTTAGAATGAATTCCTTCATTCACATGGCATCTATTAAATCACACGGCGTCTATATTTCCAGAATTACAAGGAATGTGTTTAAAAAATATTTATATTTTTGAAATATCCTTAAATTGTTGTAAAAGTTAACTGATTTTAATCTTTAGTTTTTCAACTATTTTAAATCACAGAATTAAGTGGTATAACTATTATTGTTTGCAGTATAGAGTTATAAAATAATAATAAACACAAAATTAATTTTATAATATTTAAAATACTTTTACACAGTCCAAAGAACCTTTTTTTTATTTAGATTAATTCACATATGATTCTTTCATATATTATTTCAAAATTATTTCTTTTAATAAGCAAGTTGACAAAGTCATTGAAGTGATGCTTTTTAACTTTAAATTAAAACGTTTCATATCACTATCACGCAGAAAAAAATGAGAACATTATTTTCTTAAAATATATCTTCAATATCAGACAACAATGCATTTAGAAAGAGTAATAAATGCAATATTATATCTAGAAAGAGTACAAAATACCTAATAATATAATGATAATTTTCTTCATTTTCTGGGGCACAGAAATATATAGTGATTTAAGATAAACTGAAATGCGTAACATTTTAAATATTTTTTAATCATAAAGGAAATTCTCTCCATTTATTGGGTATTATATGTATTTAGATACTTACTAAGCATTGTATTAAAAGTTTATTTAGAATTTAAAAATAAATTTATACTTTAAATTCTTAATAGAAAAACATAGGATTTCTTGGTACTCAGCTATTTTAAATTAATTTGAAATTCTTCAACGATTTTTTCATAAAATCGTAACAATTTGTAGCGTTAAGTAGCTTATAAGCTTTAATGCTTTGAAAAATTAAGCATGCATCCCGTCATTTCACTGTCACTGACATGTTATCAAGGTACACAATTTTATGATTAATATTTTAATAAATCGCTCTTTAAAGTTATTTTGCTAGGGTTTTTTTTGTTGACAAACCCAAAAATAACATAAAAGAATGGGGGATGAGCAACTACAGTTAATACTGTCTGTCTATCATAAGGTTAGCTCCCTCCAATCATTATATATCAATTCATATAATGCCGAAAACAGATACATTCTGAACCTCCATCATATTGTTACGTTCATGTATAGTTTCTTTTTATTTTCCCAGATTTTGATTCGAATAATTCAGGATGTTCATCAGAAATTAACATTGACATTGGCGAGAGCTATTCTTGAGATAGACAGACAATATAAGCATATTTAATAATTCCCAAAAAAAGCAAGTGATTAAATAGGGTAAAACTCTGATTTAAAATAAAAAAGTTTCAAACTATTCAAACAGATTTTATTTACTGATTCTGCATTTCAGCTGGAATTTGCATCGATATGATGTTAGCATTACAATATCAATCAGATTTAATTGACTTAAAGGTTTTGTTAAAATTCAGTAATTGGATACATATGCAATATATATATATATATATATATATATATATATATCAGATCGTAATTAAAGTTTTATTTTTATTATTATATACAAAGAATAAATTCAAAAGAAGAACGAGGTTTTATAATTTTTCACTAACTCAAATTTAATTTAGAAGGAAATTTCATTTTTTAAATTCCATCTTATTTTATTGAATACTTCTCTTTGGAAGTCTACAAAATTGCACAGTTACAAACCTTCAGATATGTTGTGAACACACACACACATAACACATACACACACACACAAAAAAAAAAACACACACACATAAACACACACACATACACATATATATATATATATATATATATTACAAAATTCTTTAAATTATTTGAATTTTATAATAGTTTTAGAGTTTTTATTCCCTTTTGAGAAATTAATAAAAAACTACTTCCCTTCCTTGAAACTAATTTAAATTATGGTATAATTTAGGAAGTATTCAGGTGTATTAAAATAATCAAGAGGAAACAAATGCTTTTGAATATAACTAGACAAAATTCTCAAGTTACTGACTTAACAAATTCATTATGCAGTTTTAGATTAGAAGACAGGACAGAAATAACCCAAGAAAATTTAGAATTTCAAATGAAATTCCCCTATGTGTTCACTCTACACTTCATAATGAAATGTGTTTCTATCATTTTCAAAAGATTGTTAGGGTGTTATATAATTCACAATTTTAATTCCTTGTAATAAATATTTTAAAGGCGAAATTCTTCCTTAGCTAAAGTGGGATATTTAGGAATATATATGTGTTTGAGATTGTAATCAATTAAATAAATGAGCCTATACAAACTATGTTTGTATATTTTTTTCTCAATTATGTCTCTGAAACCTTTGTTTTCTTGGATTCCATTATTCCATTAAATTATTTAAAGATTATTACTGCATACACAGAAAATTAATCGAATAAGATATATTTTAAGCTAACATATATATTTCGTAATTAAATTATTCCTTTCATGCGTCAATTTAATCATATATAAATATTTTACTTTTCAATTATTTTGAAATAGTTATTAATTCTACTGTTAACACATGTCTGAATCGTCTGCTTTGAATTTAAATTCAAATATAAGGAATTATTTAATTTTTTTTCCCTTGGAAACTTCAATCGTATACTTTTGAAGCTCTAAGCTTCTTTAATACATGGTTGTATCTGGGTAAGAAGATAAACGTTTTTTAAGTGACGATATAAAAATAATTATGTCTAGTAACACACATTTCAATAAACAATAATTTCCAGAAATTAATTAATTATTAATTAAATTTTATCTGTTATATAAGCAGAAACCACGAAAATTTACTATCACTTCTTGAACTAATAAGCATTTTTTTCTGCTATTTAATAAATTCATATTACGGGATGTCTTATGAACGTTATCTAGTTAATTGTGTCATGAATGTTAATTAGTTAATTGTTGAACTTCCCTTATTAATAACATTTTTTTTATTCTTTGTGGATTTTAAAAGCCTTCCAATATCAGTATCCATATCTCATAATCATAAATATAATTTAAGGTAACTGTTTATAATTCGTACATCAATAAGAATAAAAGAAGATCATATTTGTGTTCAAATTTGATTTTTTTGCAATATATTTATCTTAAGCTTTATTATGATTCTGTAACCACTGAAACAAACATTCACAGAAAAACTTTTCTTACATATAAGCGTACAGGATCAAATATAAATATGTAAACATACTTTAAAAAATATCAGTGTTATAAATAACAATAATGTCATTATATCTATTGCATTTAATCGTAATTACAATAATTAAATAAAATTGAAGTAAATAAAAATTTCAAATCTTTACTTGTCATAATAATTCTTATTACTAAAGTAAATTGCTTCTTTAAAAAACACTGAAATGAAAATGATATTATGTATTTTAAGAAATGTTTTATAGTAAAAAAAAAAAGGTTTTAGTATTAAATGCATATCAGCATTAAAAAAGTATATTTTTGAAATGTTTGAAAAATGATATGAAATCAATTTTCCAAAGACTTAATTGGAGTTGATTGAATCCAATTTATTTTAAAAGCTTCATTTAAATATATTTTTTCAATCAAATGCTCTCATTTCGAGTTGAAAAATAACAATTTTTATGATAAAATTTTTTCTAAAATGATATTGTATATCACTTCGAATTATACAAAAACATTATGTATCTACAGGCTATTTCTTTCTTCTTTTGAAGATTTATTTATTATGTGAGATATATATATATATCAAAACCCTAATAAATTTTGATAAATATTTATTTGATTCACACACATTAGAATCGGCCAAGAGTAAATTCATTATTTTGGTGCTCAAAAACTAATTCAATTTAAATTTATCTCTCAGAACAGCTTAAAACTTCGAATACATGGATCTATATCTCTGAAATATAAATTAAAAAGGAGCTGCATATTTTATTACTTTCTTTTACTTTGCTTCAATCATGAAACCAAAAATAATTATAAAAACTTTATAATTTTATTAAACTAGGTAACTTTATTTGAAATGAGAGTTTATAGATTTAGTTTTTCCTTTAAAAGGAATTAAAATGTTTCGATAATAAATATTAAAAGCCTTTTGAATTAACAAAGTATCTTTAAGACAATTTAGTTTTAAGTGCTCTGTGAAATGACAATGATTTGCATATTTCGTTTCATGTCCATAAAGCTTAATTTTTGTATTAAATTGTACCCTTTTAACAAACTTGTATTGCTAAATAATTCACTAAGCATATTTTAAGAATTTATTTGAATGTTTTCAACTCGTGTCATCTAATATTATTTTTCCAAGCTTAACTAAGCAATTAAATTACCAAAACATTTTAACAGAAGCACTTTATTGATCCAGATTATTTACTAAAGAAAGAAAATGAAACATTGTCATTCAGTAATATCGAATCTAATCATTACAATTAAATCAATATTATAGCTCAATATCTAAAAGAAGCTAATAGGCATTGCGAAAACATTTACTTTTCAATTAGATTAAATCTTAACATCAAGAGATCCCTATCTATTAAGAAATAATTCTTATTTAACTGTTAAACCTAGACATAAGACGAATTCAACTCGATAGCTGCACTCATTTAAATCGGAAACTTTCTCAAGCGATGCATCATATAAATATAATTTGGCGAATAATAAAAGTACATGATTTTATCAACCTTGCAGTTTTATCTCCACGTATAGGCATTTTCAATTACAACAAGAACTAACACTGATACAGAATGTTCCCAAGTCCCTTGATGGTGGTTTAGTATCGTATGCAAATTATCCCATTTGCGGTCACAGAACCCATTTAAAGCACTTTTGAAACGCACCAGGCATTTAACGTGTCAGATGAACGCTATAAATAAATAGATTTCCCGAAACATTATCCCGGAAAAGCGGAACAAAGTTAGCATACTCGGTACATTCCCATTTTATTCAATTGATTTTTCCCAAACCGCTATTTTCAAATCTTACTCTGTTTTGGCTGCAGGGTATTCAACTGTTTTGGATACACACAACGGCGTAATGTAGTAAAATGCTGTTCTATTATCCAGCATTAGGCTTCGAGCGAAAACACTCAATGACTTTTATGAGATCGGATAGGATTCACTTTATAGCCTCCTTTGCATTTTACTTCTTCTCCGATGTTTCCAATGGAATAAAATGCAGAATAATTCCACAAATGCACTTCATGAGGGTGGATGCTTTCGTTATCTATTCAATAGGAGAGATCAGTATTTATGTCTCGGAACCAGACAGTTTAAGTGAACCCGAACGACGAACCATATGTACTTCAGTTTAAAGTAGCTAAATTCGATTCCGATTATAAATCGATGTATTTTAGGAATCCAAAAAACTGTAAAGGAAGTGCACTAGTTCTAATGAAAAATAAATTTGGAAATGAGAAATGTGGATCAGTAATCGTGTAATGCCTTTTACACTAGATCTCTTACAAATAAGTATTTTTAACCTGTGGAAAATGTTTATTCGTCCAACAGAACTTCTTTATTATTCTTATCATTTATCGATAGAAAAATTTTTTCCCTTAAAAATTTGTTTCTCGGCTTTAAAATATATTTCCAACTTCTGAAATATTAATTATTAAAATATCTTTTTATATCAACAATAATTAGAAAATGGAATGATTTTTTCATTTGAATCGTTTTGAAAGGATATTTGGAATTTATAAAATATTTTCTTATTACAAAACCCCATTATAGAAGCAAATATCAAGTGTTATGCTGCTATTTCTATTAATAAACATTTAAAAAAATTGGATTCATCAAATATTTTTATATTTTTCTCAAAAAATTCTAAAAATAAAGCAAAAACATTTTTTTTTTGTTATTTATCCAGAACATTTTTTCATTATTACTTTGCAAAATTATTAATTGAGATGTAATGATGAAAACATGTTTTCAGGTTTTCGATTCAATGCTTGCCGAAATAAATATATAATCTACATTAAAAAACATCGGAACGGACGGCACTGAAAATAGCAATGGATTTTCTGATTTAGCTACCATAGTTTCGGTATCATAAGTTGTGCCTTTTTACGCAGAAAAATCAGCTTAAAATTTAAATACGTAATACAGTTTAAAAAAGTAACTGTTAAATACGAATATTAATACCATATCAAAGTTATTGGAGATGTTACTTCAATTGATAATGTGTTAATAAAACTCGTACAACACGCAAGTAAAAGTAGAACAGTGTATAACAGAACGCATGGCCAAACTTAAAGAGAAGGTACATTAAGCATAATGAAGCATTTTTTTTTTTGTATAGCAATATGAAAACAGAAAAGAAACGTGATTTCGATGGATGGAAACGTGGTTTCGCGATTTTGAAAAGAATGATTTCGATGGATTTTCCAGGATGAATTACAATGTGTGGGTCACTTGTGGCGTATTCCTTTCATTATTTAACCCTATAGTCATCTTAAAGTCTAATTAAATAGTCAATAAGTTCTAGGTTCCTATTGAAGATGCGTAAGAAAAAGACAATGCTCTCAACAGAGAACGTCTAAGATCTCTCTAGAATCCCTCTTATTTTATCTTAGTTTATATTCTAATAATAAAAACTTAGCTAACCAAATCACTCGTTCTACATCACCCCTGTCTTGTTTATCACAGTTTCAACATGCATTACTCTCTCTCTTATATATATATATATATATGTGTGTGTGTGTGTGTGTGTGTGTAATATATGTATATATATATATATATATATATATATATATATAGCAATCATTTCAATCTAAACTATTAATTATGATAATTTACTTCAATCTGCACAACCAGTAACTTGTCATGACTCCCTTTTCTTTCTTTTCAGTTCCATTTCACTTATATACCACTATCTGAAATTCAATTCGTTACCCTTCTTATCTTTATCTAATTTAATAACATTTAATTTTTGTTGGGAAGAAATTGTAATTTCATGTAATGCAAGGTTCCCCGTAAATCCCCGACAGAAGTGAAGCGAAAATCACGAATATCCAAAAGTCACACACTTCAAACCCACGTACTTCCCTCCCCATTACATGTCTTCATATTTCTCTTAATGTATTGTACAAGGTGGATGATTCGCACTACTTCAACTATTCATTCGAATTATAAAGTATCTTATTTTTCTGACATACTTCAAGGTACTGATCTACGAAACTCCAATTAATTCTAATGAGGAGCTCATTGCAAAACTTTCATCTGCTTCTGTAATTGTCCGTGAAATACCTAGTATCATTGAAAAAATAAGCCAATCATTTAATAGATGCTACTAAGGCTGTCTAGACGTTGATGGTAGATCATTTACTATAATCATATTATTGTAAATAAAAAGCTGTATTTTTTTTTTATTTTCTCAGCATTTCTTGTTTCTGTCATTTTTCAAATCTGTCTCCACATTGCTATTCAAAAAATATCTTTATGCATGCATTTTTCCTTCCCTTAAAGTTTGGATTATGAATTCAAAGATACTTTGTACGTATGGGATCTTTTCAGAATTGTCTTTAATTTATTTTATTTATGAAATAGTAAATGCCCTAGATTTAATAAAATATTCTTTTCAAAAAATACCCAAATAATTTTAGGAGCGACTTATGGTCCAAAAAATACGGTAATCTATGCAGAATAAGCAATGTTCTATTTCTGACCACTTTTCGAAAAAACGTCGCAAGCCAATGTAGAACTATATTTAAAGAAATACTAAAACTTTTCTATCCCGAGGAAAAATATCGCATTCTTAATCAACTGTAAAGCTGCTCAGTCAAGCTATTTTACCCTTATATCTCTCTTGGGAATGTTCATAAGATTCTTCTCCATATAAACGAATCTATTAAAGAAAGAACTTCCTTAACAAATATCATATAACCTATACTACCTACAGGTATTCACTGCACGTGAATAAATATATCAGAATTTATTTGTACAGTGAGTATTTGAAGGTGTTATGGATTTCTATGGGAAGAATGATTGTATGAAATCATTTTCAGAAAGATTGCTACCTAGCGTCTTCTAAAGAAATATTAGATAATACAGCATTCATTAAATCAAAAATAAGAAATTATTTAAATTATTCAGGCTTTCAAAGTTAAATAAATAAAAATTGTTTTTTTTTTGTTGTTTTGAAAAAGCATCTATAACTCACTATCACTGTGATATCTTAAATATAAGATTTATTTTTAAGAATTACTGTGCAGTTAGAAATATTTGATATATTACCCTTTCTTTTAAAAAATATTTGTTTTCTTTCCGTAAGAGTTTTATAACTGTTTTATAAATACACACAATTAAGACGTAAGTAAAATTTTATTTTGAGTTCGTTAACAAACTATAATTTAAAACTATAATTTAACAAACTATAATTGAAATAAAATTTATTTACAAAAGTATGAATTGGAAATATAATTGTGTATGAACTATCAGTATAATCTGAATTTTCTCTTAAAACGAATCATCCTCCATAAAATCACAAAAAACATATTACGACAAGACACAAAAAATTGTTAGTTATTAAAACTGTAGCAAAAAATTGATTCTTATAAGAATTACTTTCTGAAATTAAAGGTATTTTTTGATATTTTTCTTAGTATTTTTTCTAATCAAAGATGAAAAAAGTCACATTTTAATTAAATCATGAAAATAATTTAACATATTCTTCCATATAGTTGTTAGAAAGGCTTAAAAAGAAGCGATATTAAAAATTAAATAAAGGAAAAGATATAATGAAAAGAGAGATAAAAATGACTAATATTTTTATTTTTTTACAGTTAAAATTAGGCTTAATACCAAAGCAAACAAGCGGAAATTCTCTGATATGTTTGCTTAATTAGATAGAGTGGCATCAAACAAATACATTTTAAAGTAAAAATGTAGCCTTCAAGTTAAGCTAAAGATGCATGAAAAGTTTTAAAATATGAAGATTTAAAAAAGGAAAAAACGAGAGAAAATTTTACCGTTATTATTTTGAACATGCAACGATGATACAGTGGTAATAATTATTTGCTATTAATTCTTTTAAAATGCAAAAAAAAAAATTTTTTTTTTAATTCTATGAAATTAATAATTTCTTTCCTAAATAAAAATGAGATGTAATTTACTGTTCCTGCTAAACTTTTGTCCTAACATTAAACATCTACATATTATGGGTACTGAATTTAAAGGTAAAATATTTTCAGATTACCAATCTGAATGATAATTTTTAGTCATACCATTTTTAATTAATGAGAATTAAAATAATTATATTCTATCTTTAATTTTCAATGATTAATTATTAGATTTTAACATTTTTAAAATCACTATTAGTTTAAATAATCAACGAAAACTCCAAATCTATTGTTTTCAAAAAATAATAAATAAACTCTGTATAAATATCACTCAAATGCTGGACTTTAATTTTCATATCTTCAGTGAGCATTTTGTAATATATATATATATATATATATATATATATATATAATTATAATTATATGTGTGTGTGTGTGTGTGTGTGTGTGTGTAATATTTTGGTAAAAATAACAAAGTAAAGTTGTTGATATACATTTAAAAAATTATAGAAAGTAAATAAAATCCCCCTCAAATTACATTGAATACCTACATATAAATATTTTGAGTTGTAGAAGAAGGAATAGGAATATATTTGTAATTAACAAAAAATAGAATAAATGAAAGTAATGTAACAAAACAAGTAAAAAAAAAAGAAATTAACTGAAAGAAAACAAAAACAAAAGATAGCAGAAAGATAAGCCTCAAAATATGTAAAGTACAAATCTGAGAATGAAACAAATGAAAACAAAAGGAAAAAATAAACCATTAACGAAAATGAACTATAACTTACATAAATTTAAGCTTAAGGCAGATTAACAGGTTTTAAACAAGTTTTACATTTCCACCATTCATTTACAGAAAAATTTTATAGAAAAAACATAGAACTAGCATGAATTTCAAAAGATATCAGAAACCAAATGACTAAAAATAGATAAACCCAAACAGAAACATTTACCAAAGAAAAACATAAAAAAAAAAAATCTAATATTCCCACAATCAGATTACAAAAATTAAAAAAAAAACTTTCGGAACAAATACTATTTAACAACAAAAATTTTCTTAAAGAAAACTAACAAATATTTTACTGCCATTAAAAATAACGCAATGACCTCTATCAGAGAAAAAGAATACGATTGCAATATCTTAAAAAAGCTCCTAAAAAGAAAAAGAGAAAAAACATTAAAATACAGAAACTCAGATATAAAAATATAAATGGAGAAATTAAAAAATAAATTTTAAAAGCCAGAAAAAAGGAAAAATAAAATTATAATTATTATATTTTAAGTTTCGCTCAATAACATTCAAGGACAATTAGCATCCAAACAAATTTTCTTAAACTTATCCGTATTATAATAAATTTCTCTCTCTTCTGTGTTACATATACTATTCAAATATTACATAAAATTTAATTACAAACTAATTTTCTAAAAATATTTATATTAAAGAACTCTCAAGTAAGGAAATTTTATGAATCCTGATGGAGGAAAGGTTTCTGTTATCACTCATTTTAAAAAGATTTTTTTTAACTTTCTAATTTTGAATTAATTTCTAAATATTCCGCTTCATTCACATTAATATTAGTTGGTAGAAAGTTTAACATTCTAGATAAAAAAAGGTATAGGTATAACAACTTTATTATTAGTAGTAGGAGAGGGGGGTGCCAGCTCAGGTGTCATCCTCGTCACTTGACCGTGGTTCAAAATTACGAGGTCCGTCGCCAATAGCCCTCGAGTTGCTTCTAGTGCGACGTTAATATAAACTAAACTAAAAACTTTATTTTTATTAATTTGAATGAAATAACATCATCACTAAAACTGCACATTCTAAAACTATTATCATCATAAAAGTAATTTTCTTAAAAATGTAGAAAAATATTGATTTAACAATTACTTGACTGCCCCCCTTGTGGTACGTTTTTGATTTGTTTATGTATCTCCTTTCTACTATAATAATGTATAATTTTCTTTTAAGATTGGCACAACTATGTAATTAAATTTTTCATGTATAACAACCATATTAATATTAAATTTCTTACATACCATTCTTATGTATATTTCTTATATATATTAATATAATTTTCCACAAATAGTATTTTTGGTAATAGCGGGACTCTCCAACTTGTCTATTACATTTTGTAATTTTTTTCCAGCTAATGTAATATAAATATTCGAACCATTAGTTAATATTCTAAATCTTATAGTGATTTTATGAAATTTTGTGGCTGAAAATATTTAAAGAGATTTTATATTATTCATACTGACATCAATTTTCTTTTTTTTTTTCTTACTTTCATTCTATTAGAAATTTCTTTCTGTCTATTGCTCACAGCCTTAAATGAATTTTTTTCATAAGTTGCATATTTCTCAAGTTACTTATTTTTCTCAATTTGCTTGTCAAAGTAGATTGTTTTACGTATGGTAGCATATTTATTAGGTATTTTGCCTCTATAAATGAAAATTAATCTTTCCTGCAGGTTTATAACAATAATTTTAAAAACGTTTATGTTAATATCTTCTTCATTATTAAAAAACTTAAATTCCCAATTTTTTAACGTCGCAGTTTATATAGCTTAAACTGCTTAAAAGCTTCTTATGGAAGACCAAAGTTAATTGATAATATAGTAATAAAGTTATGAATAATTTAATTTGTTTACTTTTTAACATAAAAAATATTTTTCTATATGTTAAGTCAAAAATTAGTTCTGTGATTCAATATATATCTTAATTTTTTAACACAACAATATCCAAGCAATCCGCAACATTATCCAAATACCTGTAATCACAAGTTTGTATGCCTCAAAAAATATACTTTTTGTAACCATTACACATACAAATGTCAGTTTTTAAATTTAAGTTTTTATTGCAATTAAAAAGAATGCAACCTATATTTTTTATTTTATTTAAAATCTTTTCTTAAACTCTGAGATTTTTAACAGAAATTAATTTATTTTATATTTACCGAACAGATTATTAAAATTAGTTTTACCCAAAGTTAGCAATGTATTCATAAATTTATAAGTGAAATATTTTACATTTTCAGCTCAAAGTTATAAGCTTTCATATTGCGTTCATTTAACAAACAGTTATGTCAGTTAATTGAATGCATATAAATTTAAGTTAATTTTTATGTAATAAATAGTCTTAAACTAATTAAATTTCTGATTTTTACTGTGAAATAGAAAGAATTTATTAATATTAATATCATAAACCGTCTCAAATTTACCTTTAAACTCAAGAATTTTTTCTTAATACCTCACATATTTCACTCATAATGGTCCTTCTACCTTTCCTGCCCCTATCCTTTTTCTTAAATCCTTTATTATTGTCTACCTGAAAGTTTTCCTTATCATTCTTAATATAAAGTTATCTATATTATAAGAATTATAAAATTGAAATAAAGTTATTGAACAGATAAAAGTAAAATGTACGAGAGTAATCAATAAAGTAATTTTCCCTCTTAGACAACCTAACTATTTTTATGTAAAAACCTTTATCTGTCTGTATATATATATATATATATATATATATATATATATATATATACTAGCAGACACGACCACGCGTTGCTAAGGCTAAGTTATAGTTTGAATTATATTGTAGTAAACTATTCAATACAGTCCAATTATTATTTAAAAAATAAAGACGAAAACGATGTAGCCGATGTGAAATCCCACGGAATTGAGATTTGAGCCTTATGTCGAAATTCAGAGGCATTTGATGAAAATTTTCTTGGAGTTAATATTAAGCACAAATCAATATAAAATTTTGAATTTTATATTTTATTCATTTCATTTTCAAGTATAGTTTTTAATATAAGTGAGTAATTTACAAAGTTCGTAGATGATAACATAAAACAATTTTTAAATAAGATAGTTATCATAGATTATTCACTATTTTTATAATTATATTCATCATTTTGAATTATACAAATATTAAATTTTAAATTAATTCAAAGATAATCGGTGCACAATATTCTTGTTTAATCTGTCTCTTGCTAACACAAATATATTAGATGGTTTTTACACACGTAAGCATCCAACATATAATTGCCTATGGGAAAAACATGGATTTTCAAAGTCTAAGCCGCAAATTGATATTGTTTGGCAATCTTGTTTATGGTCATGGCGAAAGCTAACCGAATTGGAAACTGAAGCCTTTTGAAGGGTATCATAGATTCTGACTGTATAATTGGAATACGTGGCAACAGGAACACTTTTCCTGTGAACTTTCCAGTCAAAATGGTTGCTTCAAGAGTATTTCCGGTGATGTTTTTTATGACCAAACGTGTACCATTGCATAATCAAGGTGGATTCAGACTACTCAGAAGAATAATAGGTGAACCAGTCTTCAACCGAAGATTATGTAGTGACATTCATGGTATATCCAAGGAATTTAAAAATTCAATTGGAAAATTTACACTTTCGTTTTCATCAACAAGACACCAGTTTACTTGCCAACAACTGTTGTATCTAGAAGTTAATTTTATCAACATCAACATTTTTGACTGCCAAAATAGCCCGATTACTGAGTCAGTTATGATCTAAGTGATTATTTTGTTTGTCCGGGGAGATACTCTCAATTTATTCAATTTTGGCCTAAAACAGTGCAGAAATTGTCCGGAAATTTAATGCGTTGTATATTTGGTTGCAGTTTCATTCTAGTCGATTGCCTTGAAGTTCCCAATGTCTAACAATTGTTCAGAAAACATTTGGGCCAATGGATCATTTTTCAAATGTATGAGCATGTTTATCATCTGTCGAAGTATTCCGACACTTCACCTTAAGAACAATTGTTTTAAACATGCGCTAATATCATAGGCAAAAGTAAAGCAAGGAATCACTGAAGTACATTCTCTAGAAACATATATATATATATATATATATATATATATATATATATATGTATAAAGAGAGAGAGATGTGGTTCAGAAAATTTCAAACAAGTATATTCATAACTCTTTCAGCTATGATTATGACTGTGCAAACTTTATGCGTAAAAAGCAATTTTGAGAAAAACGCATTTAAAGTTTAAATCTTTGTAGCTTTGTACATTAAATTACTTATGTGGTAGGCTAAAATTCCCCAGATTTGTATGTTACGTCTTCAGTAACCTCATCTTGGGCAAATTTTCTTTTCTTTATAGATCTATTTTTTTCTGGGCAGTTTTTACACTACATCTTGAATGTCGTCTTGATTCAATTATCCGCTCTTCCTCAAGAGCAAACCTTTTCAATGCATATGTTCCTACTTGCACATCAGCTGCATTTAAGGCATAAAAAAAACCTTGAAACTCTTTATTAAATTGTATAAGTGCCAAGTAGGCGCCTAATCGTAGAGTTTGAAACTCAACGAAAACTTCTTTCGGTATAAATTTCCACAAAACGCCATTAAAACTTTCATTTGCATTTTGTGTTTTCCCATGCAAACATTTATTCAGCAAATGCTTGGTACATAATTTCACATAATCAGGTTTAATTATGTTCATTATGTTTTGAGTTACTCCTTTACCAGTATTTCGAAGCCTTGAACCCACACGCTTTTGAATGTCTCCTGTACATTCAAACTTTGTGACTCTATTTTCACCATAAATATTTCTAATCAAAACCTTTTGAATCCCCATTCCCCCAAAAATGCACATATTTTAATTTTCTTATTGGATCTGATCTTTCAAACATGCGATAGACACCGATGGGTTCCACGGCACCGGATGATCCTACATGTTTCACACACTTATGAGTAATTCTACCTTCAGGGTGTTTTTGACAAAATCTGCGCATTTTTGGCATAATTTCAATGTCCAGTACTTTGGTCCGTATCTATGGGTATGGCACTAACACATCCATTCAGAGACAAATGTCCTCTTCGCTGTCATGTTCCATCGCCTGACACGCAGCACTGAACAAATTCATCAAAATTATTTTTCTC
>BMAW01132259.1:0-23972 GCA_019974015.1 Nephila pilipes | reverse complement strand
ATAATTTTTTTAAAAAAATTATTATCCTAGTTTTGCTGAAGGTGTTGGGATCAAAAACATTATTGCGTTAACAGTAGTTATTTATTAGAGCTGTAATTGATTTAGACAAAAAAAAATGGTTACATATTTCAAGTTTATGGTAGTAGTATTACTGTGACACGAAGTCTTAAGACCTTACAATTAAAAATTAAGGATTGAAGAATCATTAGGACATCATAATTTCAATTATAATTTATTGAAAACATTTCAGAAAAAAATATTTATGATTTACATTTTTAATGATGACTTGACTACTATCATGTTATTCTTTTAACGTCATTTTCATGTTATCATGTTAATCGTTTAAAGAACATATATTTCGAACAAAATGCACTCTATTAATTTGTAATAATATAATGGTAAGTAACTTATATATATATATATATATATTTATCTAAGCTTAGGTAATAATAAAAAGAATTTTCAATTCATATTCTATGGTTTTGATTCTAATATTCAGAAAAGTCAGTGAAACATACTACTGGTTAATATTTTAGCGATTTGTTTGCTTTTCAGACTTTACATTGCAACTAAACATTAAACACTGTGAATAATGCTGGGGAACATTGCTTTTATAAGAGGATAATTCTTTCTTGGTTGTAATCTTTATAAAAAGAACAGTTCCTTTACCTATGTTCTTATAAAACTCATAATTCAGTATCGAAATACATAAGCATAAATGAGCACGGAATATCCTGATCTACAGGTTACGAAACAAAGTATAAGTATTCTAACACAAAAAAATAGCTTTAATATACAGGGGTTGGACAAAAATATGGAAACACCTTTTAAAAAACATGTTTCTTTGCTTAATATGGTGTAGGAAACCCGTTGGCATCCAAAACAGCTTGCAGTCTTCTCGAAATGGATAAATACAGTTCCTGTATGTGTGCCAAGGGAATATTATACCATTCTTCCTGCAAAACGGTGGCAAGTTCAGATAACGATGTTGGCGGTGGATAACGAGAACGCACTTTCCGTTCCAATGTAGACCACAAAGGTTCGATAATATTCAGGTCTGGTGACTGTGGTGGCCAGGGGAGATGGGACAAATCCTCCTCGTGCTCAGAAAACCAGTCCTGGACAATGTGAGCTGTGTGAACAGGGGCTTTGTCGTCTTGGAAGACACCATCACCATCGGGGAACAAAGTTTGTACCATGGGATGAACTTGATCTGCCAAAATGTTCACATAAGTCTTGGCAGTCATGTGCCCTGACACAGTTATCATGGGGCCAGCAGAGAACCACGATATGGCTGCCCAAACCATAACAGAACCCCCGCCATGTTTCACTCTTGGCAACAAGCAGTCTGTATTATAGGCTTGAGATGGCGTTCTCCAGACGTAAACTCGGCCAGAAGTGGGAAACAATGTGAAAGAAGACTCTTCAGACCATATTACACGCTTCCACTGCCCTATAGTCCAGGCTTTATGACTTAAACACCACCTTTTCCTGTTACGGGCATTAGCATCACTGATGAGTGGCTTCTCAATTGCAGCACGTCCAGAAATTCCCTGTTTATGAAGCTCCCTTCTAATTGTTTTGGTACTCACAGGGTTCTGTAACACAACATTCATTTCAGCAGTAACTTTTGCAGCTGTGGTCTTCTTATTTTTCGTCACAATTGCCCTTAATGATCGTCTGTCACGATCACTCAGCACACACTTTCGTCCGCGCTGTGATTTAGCAGATGATGTTTTACCGCTTTTCAAATATGCGGAATAAATCTTCGATACAGTACCTCTTGAAACACTAAACACCTCGGCTACCTTGCTTACGGAAGCACCTACCATACGTGCTCCAACAATTTGCCCACGTTCGAAGTCTGTTAACTCTGACATAATGCAATTACAACCTCACATAACAGTACTCCGACAACAACTGAACTATTTAGCACATTTACGAAGTTGTATAGGTGGCGTTAGTAGTCAAAAACGCCAGCGCTACCTACATATTTCATTAAAATCAATCTTTCTTTTCAAACATGCATTTTACAAGGTGTTTCCATATTTTTGTCCACCCCCTGTATATGTGGTCAATTACTTTTTTTTTTAAAACTATGCAATCCTCTATAATTCTGTTAAACATTTCAGAAACGCACAAATTCAACAGGGCTTTAAGGCCAGACTGTTCTAATGAGCAAAAGAACGAAATACGACATATGAATAGATTGAATTTGGAATAGGTAGATTCGTAAATTTCGAGAAAGAACGGGTTCCACAACTTACGACGATGTTTACTAAGAATAGGTTTACTTGGAATCCCAAAATAAAGTGTTCTTGCTCTTTCAAAACCGCAGATTGCTCCTATACACAAACAAAACTTGTTATCTCGCCCATTTCTTCTGGTCAATCAATTTTAAGAATGAGGGAAGAAGCTTAATGTTCCTTACTACTTATAAGAATATACTATTTGTCATAGATGTAGGTTTTCGGAAAACAAACGTGTTGAATTTGAATTCTCCAAAACAATAATTTTCTTAAATATTTAATTTCTTCTAAAAAATTTAATTGCTTTCCACATGCATTGTTAATTTCTAAATCTTTTTTTAAGTTATTGAAGTAAACAGCTATCTCATATTGGTAAATTATTATTCGAAAATATTAGCTTTAGTTAAAGTAATATGTTCGTTTTATAGCGTAGTAAAATAAACCCTTTTTCAAAGAATTGAATTTGAAATATATTTTGTTCTAAAGCATAAACTTAATCATAGTTGTCACTTTTGATTATCTTAAAATTCAGTGCATATTGAACTAGGGAAGGAAAAAAGAGATGCAAAGATAAGGTATATTTCCAGTATGCTTTAAAATAAAGATTTTTATAGAATAATAAAGTTATCTTAATTATTTGATTAAAAGGAGATATATCATTTGTAAATAAATATAATACTTTTAAATGAGGTTGATCCTGTTGAAAATAATTGTTGATCTTTTTTGATTTTTAAATGCCTCTTTATTCCAAATTATTTCTCTCATATATAATATTTTATTTTCAATAAGACTAGGAAACGCTTAATGAACTCCTGACATATCTACTTTTATTGTACTGAAAGATAATGTAATTATGTAATAAATATTAAAATGTTGATTAAAATTTAACTTATGATTAATTAAGATAAAGTTTGATCTTTTAAAAATATATATTCAAGTTTGATTTAACAGGGAATAAAGAATCAATGGTACAAAGAAAGACGCATCGTTAAATTTCAGACTTTTATGCATTTTCAAATCGTAAAATCATCCTGTTCCTTTCTACTATTTCCATTTCTTCTTTTTATATTTTTATTCTCTCTTTAAACTCTTGTAAAACTTGTTTTTGGCTTCACATTAGAAAAGAAGAAACGGGAAATCTAAAAATTCCTTTCTTCCTGTAATTCTCTTTTCGTATTCAGTGAAGAATCACTTCGAGACGAAAGTAAAGCTCTGAAGTATCGCCTTTTATAAAAAAAAAAAAGGGAAAAAAAGAGGATAATGGCATCGCAGGACTCGCATAAAACCTTAAGAAACAGAAACAAAAATGTGAAAAGCACCCACCGAAATCGAATCAATAAGAACTTAAAAAAAGGAAAGCCTAAATCATTCTCTTTTATAAAGTATGCCGGCATTCTTTTTTGTTTTTGAAAGTGACCATTGAGGAAAAAAAAAAAAAAAAAAAAAAAACGAGAAAAACATTCTCGTCTGTTAAACTTATACTTTGCTTCGCTGATTTTTTCTCAAAATCGAATTCCTTTTAATGTTTTAATAATATAGGTACTTGAGTATAGTAAGACACAGGATGACCTACTGATAAAAACATTTTTTACATTAAAAAGATGCAAACATCTCTAATTATATTAAGAATAAATTTTTATTTTTACTTTTGTAATAAACTTAAGTTAAAATTTTCCTTTATAGCCCTTTTCCTCGAGACTTGCATTCTTTTTATTTACATAGGCCCGGTTTTCAAACGATTATAATCTTTAGAAATTGAGTAATTTAAATTCACATGATGTTTTTAAATATATTCTATTCTAAATGTTATGATTTAGTTATGATGAATATTTTATCAGTAACAGTTATAATACAGCTTTCGATCATTAAAATTAAGTAAAAACATGCTAAAGGAAAAAAAAGTACTAAAAATAATGATTTCATGATATGTAAAGTTTTATTCTCATTCAGTGTATTCATCATTTTTATTTATAAAAGGAATTATTTGAAACACTTATAATCCTCGATAACTGAACAATTAAAATACGCCTGTTATCTGCATATAACTATACTCTATTACGGTTTTTACGAAAAGGTGGAAGCTCATGGGCAAGTTTTTGATCCTCACAAAGGACGAATAAACTATAAAAGAAAAAAAATGTATTAACTTCATTGGATTTAAATCAAATTAATTTATTTTTTCAAGTTAGAATATAATTCAAATAGTTATAGATATCTGGAAATACATCAGAGAACAATTACGAATTAAGAAATTTGCATAGTTATTAAAAGCTATCTTTTATCATTTTGAAATCAAAATTAAATTAATTTAAGAGTTATTAGAGCTTCTTATAAACATAGAGGGGGGGAAAAATCCTCTTTTTATTTCGCCTTTTGATTGTAATTTCTCCTATAATTTTTTTTATTCCCTTTTTATTATGAAATTTATTTAGATGTGCATTATGTATTTAAAACTAAAAAAAAAAATCATCACGGAAAATATTTCAAATTCCTCTTTCAGCTACATTAAAATTTTTATTTTTCAAGTAGATTTCATTCAATGTCCTTTTGAGTGCCTTTCATTGGCAAATTCATGAGAAGTTTTTAAAAGTTAAATGCTTGTTTTGACTTTTTATTAAACAAACGCTTTATGTATATCAGGATATATAGAACGAATTTTATAATTTTGGAAACTAAGTGATCGTGAACTCAAAATGAACATTATCTGAGAAAATTGAAAATTTTGATGTTATTTTTTTTTTTTTTTTTTTTTTTTTTTTTTTTGAAATTCCAATAACACTTTTCCTTTTATAAACAGCCTTGTTATGAAATCTAATAGGATATATATTCTTCATAATACAATTATATGAATAGATACATTTGATTTGAAATAAATTTCCTTTGTCACGAAAAAGTTAAAATTCTTAATAGTAAAAATATAGTCATTGGTATTATAGAGAGAGAGACCTCGTAAAAGTTAAAAATTCTTAGTAGTAAAAATATAGTAATTATTCGGTTTTGACTTTAGAATCAAGATCAAAGAGTGAAGGATCAAAGGAGAAAGGAAAAGGTTAAAGTTGTTTTCAATTATTTTGGGTGTATTTAATGAAATTACATTCTCACCAGCTTGACTCGAAGTAACTTTGCTACGCGAATCGAATGCAGCTGGTAAATGAATTATCAGATCTGACTGATTATATTGCAAACTGTGCTTAGTGAAGGTATACAGAGAAAAGTAGTTCAACGTGATTGGTTAATTACTGTTAATGAAAGAGAAAGATATATTCTATAGCTCGAGTGAACTCTAAGAATTTTCAGACACTTCTAAGAGACTACAACCAAAATTCTTAATAAGAAAAATTGAAAGAAATATTTAATAAGAACTAAAGAAGTACTTTAAATTATATGTATTGAATCTTTAGATCTAGTGAATATACAGAACAAAATATTTGTAACGAATTTCACAAAATATGCTACAAAATTTGAAGTAAATATAAGGCAATAAATTAATGTTAAAGTATTTGAGGTGAGCACTTAGAATAAACTACAACGCTGATTTTATTCGTAGCTTAGGTTTATTACGTTTGATATGTAAATAACACAGTTGAATTACAGAGTTTGAATATCACAGATAAAAAAAAAATATTTTACTTTAATATTAAGTTGAGAGGCATATTATACAGATTAGTTATAAATCCCCTAACAGAGCAGATATTTCAAATATCTCGAAGGTGGCTCGAGACTTTGTAATGCGGGGTATCGATAACTGAAATGCATGCTTTTGAAGGTTCTAGTAATATTTCGAACAAATAGAACTACAGAACAACATGAAAGCATCGTAATTTAGAAAATATTTATTTAAGAATCTAATGCAAAATTATGCTTGGCGTAACAATAAAATCCAACACTGTTTAAATGGGAAATCAAGCAATCACTCTGTATAATGCAGTTATGGGAATGTACCTTCATTTATTTAGTATTTGCAAATAGCTTAGCGTATTTGTATACTTATTTCGTTAATATATTTCAGATCATATGCTGTAAGGTAAGTTTATCGAAAAAGTAAATAATTGTATTTTAATTTACAAATGTTTTTTTTTTTATCAAAAATTAATTTTGAATTACTAACGTTTTCATGAGATTTCAGTTTCTGTATCTATTAGTAGAAAAGTATTTATTATATGCATGTATAATTTGATTTGAAGCTGATTATTCAAATCTTTATTATATTGGATAATTTTGATGAGCTTTTGGATGTTTTTAACATTTATATTTATTGAATGTTGCAATGTTAATTATCAATTTTTCTTGTATACACAGCAATATATTATTTCATGGGTCGTTAATGTCGATGAAATAACAAAAATTAATTGAAAACTCATTTAAGTAATGTTTGTTGGTAAAACTTTTGATTATGGAATAATTAAGTATTATTTCCATGCAATCTGCTAAATTTCAATTGCAGTATCAATTTAGCTGTGCCATTTGTTGTCACATTGGATTAACTTTCTGTTTTACTGTTATTTTAATATTTATTCATGGATAAATTACGTGATTTCATTTTTAGAGGGATATTCATATATATTTGCCTAAAATTATCTCTCATTTAGAAATGTTTTATTAATTATACTCTGCAAATTAAATAGATGCCAGTAAAAATGGCATGCATCAATCAGGATACTCAGATTATTTATTCAAATTTCTCCGTTAAATGATATACATTCACTGACTTCATTTAATCGCTGAATTTATGCGTTCGAGAAATTCATAATTAAACAAAAGTTTCATAAAAGTTATTAATTCAATATCAGAAAAATCCTATTTAAAAACAATTGATAAACAAAGATGTTTTTGTTGCCATTATCATATTATACTGAATGTTGAAAAAAAGCTACTGAATAACAGTAACTCCAGATAATCAAATAACATTTTGCGTTATTATCATAATCAAATAAAAAGACGCATGGAATTTCTGTATGAATATATTAGGTACAAGATATAGCTATTGAATAATGATACTGAGGCAGTAGGACATTTTATTTTGTAATTTCATACGAATCTACATATTACTACCTTCAATATATACCCTCTATCCCTATAAGGCTCCAAGCGAATCTTCCATTATTCAAAACAGTGCTGGAATTCTTCTTTTGTCAGCACCTTCAAGATGCGAGCCACTTTCTCTTTCACAGCTTAAGTGGACTCAAATCTTGTTCCTTCTGATACAGATTTCACCTTAAACACAGGTAGAAGTCGAATGGCGCAAGATACGGTGATTACGGTGGATGTTCTACCGCTGGCAAGTTGTACTTAACCTAGAAACCTCTTTACAGATTATGAGGAATCAATTGACCTTCAACAATTCGGGTGATTGCCCCCTTATTCTTTCACGGAATTTAACAAGAACGTGAAGGTAGGAAGGTTGACTAATAGTTTGATCTTCAGAAACTCAATGAAGGTACATAATCCCATAAATATCGAAAAAAAAATCCAATGCTCATCGCTTTGAATTTCATCGAATGAATTCAATCTTTTTTAGCTCCCAGTGAAGTTGGGCTCTCCAAAGCATGAATTGTCACTCCGTTTCAGGATCATAAGTAAAAATCCATTCTTCGTCACAAATTTTTATCCTTTCCAATAAGATTGGGTCATTTTTAATGACATTCGAAGTGTCAGTAAAGCATTTAAGCGAGCTTCTTTTTCAAATGTTAGAATTATAGGTACCATTTTAGTACACACTTTTTACGTGTTAAAATTGTTTTGTAAAATTCAATTCTTTCTTTCTTCAAAAACAGATTCTTTGTCAATGCCTACACTCTCAACAATTGTACGAATACTTTATCAACGGTCAGATCTAACCAGAATACCCATTTTTTTATATTGACATCCGTTTTGGACGCGAAACGGCGACCCGGGAGAGAATAATCTTTAACTTTTTCACAAACATCGTTAAAACTTTTAAGCCACTCGAAAACATGAACGCGATAAAACAGTCATAGACATACACTTCTTTCAATAAATTACAAGTTTCAGAAATGATTTTTCAAAGTTTCAGGGAAAATTTTTTCATTTCACGACAATTCATTGATCACTTATCATTTTTCTGGCGATATGTTTATATATATATATATATAATATCTCTGTCATTATGTTTTTTTTTTCTTTTCCGTTTCTTTTTTAAACAAAGTGTGTTATTTTACTGTTACAGGTCGCTTGGATTCACAAAAACCGATACACGCTGTTAACCTTGCAAGACAGAGTCATCACTCGCAGCTCGCGTTACAAGGTAAGCCATAACAGCCAGAGGACATGGTGGCTGCACATCACCAATGTTCAGGAAAGAGACAGAGGAGAATACATGTGTCAAATCAATACCGAACAAATGATGAAACAAGTTGGATTCTTAGAAGTCGTGGGTAAGATATCCATTTTGTATTTCTGAAATATGAAATCAGTTTGTTAACAAAGAACCTCTTTCAGCTGACCTTCCTATTTATTGGAATGAGATATTTAATGTGGGAAATAAAATCAACATATTGCTTAATATAAATAATATTTAAAATTTAATATATATATATATATATATATATATATATATATACACATAAATACTATGTAATCCAAATGTGCGGTAGTACCTCCTAATAAGGGATCCTCGACGAACCAGACATTTTGTCCCTTAAGTAGACGTGCCCCTCCTTCAAAGGGCATGTACTAAAAATGATGTAATTTAAATAGAAATTTAGGCTGTATAAAGTTTTAAATAAATGATGTATAAATAAGTAACATAGTCATAGGTATTTATAGAAATTGAATGTAATGAAAAAAATGAAAATTATTTATTAAAACAATTTAATTATTATAAAACTGAAAGAAAGGAACAATAGACTTTTATAATTACAGAAATTTATTGAAAATAATCCGCTATACAGGTTTGTTTGAATGTTTCAGCATTATACACATTTTTTTCCCTAATTGGATACAAAAATCACAGATATCTTACGTCTTTGACTGTCACGAACTGTTATCAGGATTTTTTTTCGAGGAGTATCTTAAGATATTTGTATATGTGTTAATACCACACTTTTTGTCTGGCTCTTCTTCTTCTTTATTAATGCTTTCCAAGCTGTTTTTGTTAAAACTCACATCAGCAACTACAACTGAAATATAAAAAAAATTATGCCGTAATTAGTGTCTTCAATAGACACGCTTTCATCGATTTCTAAATATTCTTGAATTTCAACACCCCCACTGATTCTGACAAGTTTCAACCAATTCATTTTCATCAGTAGAATCTTCACTGAGAGCACTCGAAACTGGAATTGCAAAGCCTGATTTCTTAAAAATCACGCTTTCAATTTGTTCCTGTTCTGGATTGCCTTACGTCTTACTAAGGCATATTGATAAATGTGAGAAGAATAACTGGAATTCGGGTTCAATGAATTGAATATATATCATTTTGTTTGCATCACAGCTTCTTTTTCCTGAAGTATCTCCCCTCCCCTTTTCGATGCTGGAAAGTAGTTTTCAAAATGTATACATATTTCTCTACCTCTATCTTACGTTTGAAACTTTTTTCAGTGTTAATTAAATAGAGTGGCCATTAATATTAGGTAAATACATTAAAATACCATTGAAAGGGGTTCTGATGAACAGAATTATTTCTTAACTGTGAATTATTTGGAGGTATATTTAAAGAAGGTATAACTATATTTTCTCCTTTACCGGTCATTATCATTTAAGAATAGTCATTATCCATGAAGAAATACCGATAAACGTTTATATAGACCTGTTTTTGAATTCTTATGAAAACAGGAGAAATTCCTATTTAATCTTAGCTTATTTACTCAGAATACCATGGCATTTTCTCACGGCAAATGATTTTAAATATTTTTTTTAAAAAATTTAAGTGGATCAAATTTAAAAATGTAGTATGTATTAGGTTGCTTAATGGACTTAAATATAATATATCAAGAAAAACACCTTCTCAATAAAATGTAAAGATTTTTAGTTTTAAAGGTTAATCAAAGTATATTCGTTGCGTTATTATTCTCATCTCTAAGAAATGTATGTATTTAATATTTTCATGAACAATAAGTCCTAATAGCTTTAAAGAAATTTCGAATACGATAGCATTTATGTGGTCTCGCAATGAATAAAAATAAATCCATTTTAAGTATTATGTATATTGACTACATCCGCAGTCTTAAGTGCAATGTTTCAACGCTAAGTAAATTTTTCGTATTCTTTATAAAATACCACCCTTAAATCCCCTCAGTGTACTTTTTCGTAAAAAAAATGCATGTGTTTGCATTTCTTACGTACACCGCTTCAGCATTTCACAGGCTATTTAACCCAAAACTCTAAGACCTGAGCACAGAATGGAAACGAGAAAAGAGAGAAAACAGCAGCAGATTTTAATACAAAATCCATTATAAAGCAATCATGGATTAAAATGAGTTGCATTGTTTTTGTGAAGAGTTCTTTTCCTTTTCATAATGCGATGTATTTTGCCATAAAAGCATTATTTCAGTCTCTGAACACATCACATAAAAGACAGTAAAATTCAACTCAAAAGAATACCAATATTTCTTCAGCTCGAAAAAGTGAAACAGTGCGTTTTTGTTGCGTATTAGATTTGAAGAAAAATGCAACTAGATTTACAAATTGCTTTCATAGACAAAATGCGATAAACCGCGAAAAGAACGTAACCGTTTTGATTTAAAGTGGTATTGGAATCAATTGCAGAGGAACTGCCTAAAAAATTGCTTTAATAATTTCCCCCTTGCTTGAATAAAACAGGATTACTCGTGCCTGGGAAAACGAGAAATGCTGAAATGCCGATAAATATAGAAATGCTCATTAATCACATGTTTCTAAATCCTTAATTGTAAATGTAGAGAAGAATCGGTCTGCATAATCGCACCGTTCTGAAATTGAATTAAGAGTGTTTTCTCGTTTTACGTTTAAGGAGGCCTTATTATTTCTAATATTCTGTTTCAAATCAAGCTAGAATCATTAATTATTATTCTATTAATCATATCTGAAAGTGTGGTCTCCGACTAATTCTTTTTGATAAATTGCATGAAAATTTATTTTTCCTTTCACGTACTCGTAAGTTGCTGTCGCTTGCGAAGTGACAATATAGGTTTCTGAAAATGAATGAGAAATAACTCACAAATTGCTCAAGCGGGAATGTAATAATTGCATCATCTCCTGCTTAAATATGGTGATTATGCACTGAAAATAATTTTTGTTTGGTTTGAGATATTCGTTTACGATATCTCCCATGGTGTGGAATTGAAGTAAGCAAACATTTATATTTCCTGAAATTTATTTTTTAAATCAAGTGATTTAATTCGTAATGACATTTTCTTTGTGATATAACATTTTTTTTTTACATTTTTTTTTTCTAATTAGTTGCTTAAAAAGTATATAAAACATTAAAATATCATTTAATCCTAAATTTTCTTTTGCGTTTATTATATAAAAGAATATTTTATATTTAAAATTATATTTGCTTAAAAATTTTCAAAATTACAAAAAATTCGGAGGATTAAAAATGTAGCCATGTTAGATTTGATTTGATTTGGTTTTATTAACGTCTCACTAGAAGCAGCACACAGACTATTGGAGACGTATCTCGTAATTTTGAGCCTCGGTCAAGTGACGAAGACGACACCTGAGCTGGTACTCCCCTTTCCTAACTTCCACACCATGCCATACCCATGTTAGGAATGGGAATTGGGTTTTAGGAGGGGGAAATGGGAATGATATGACTTTCTGTATTATTGTCATTTTTTTAGAGATCCTTTTTCTTTTTCCAAGAATATCAAATGTATGAGTATGACGCCTCAGTATCCTAAAAAATTGTACCCGTGATATTTCGGGGCGATGAAATCTTCTTTATCTTTTTTGGAGAAAATTTACAGGGAGTTGATCACTTTGATTTCCCTTTTATAATGTTGAATATAGGTCTCAGTAATAGTGACAACTTGATGCTGCAGCAAACAAATTTTGATTTGATATTAGAAGATTGCCAAATAAAAATTAACCCATAAATTAGTGTCTAATCTGTTTGATTCCTTTTAACAGATGTTATAACACAATGTCAATACCAACTTGCCTTAGAAACGCCATCTTAGAAAAATTTACTTAGGAGCTATTGACAGATTTTCGGTGTATATACACGCGTATGGGTTCATAAGATAAAGCTTAAAGGCTTCTATAATTACCTGAGTGTAGTTAAAAGAAAAATCTTGGTAGCAATCAGTAAGGCTCTTAAAACTACCTCAAGGGTAGCTAAACAGATCATCTCCGGTGTCCTATCTTCAGATATTGCTTTCAGAATAAAATACTCAAAATTCCTCCTTCTACACACGGAAAAGCTCCCAGTTCTTCAATTGGGATGTTAACCTGAAGGTCGAAATACACATTTGAAATCTAGAGTATCCATCCATACAAGAGGCTTCAAGAACATCATGACCTTTCCAAACCGGAAGGAAGTGGTCTCGAGATCTTTCTCAATGGCTCGGGTATAGATGAGAAAATTAGAGCCGCATTCGTGATATTCCTATTTTGTAGTGAAATACACGAAGAAATATTTAGACTTGAGGATCACTGCATGGTCTTTCAAGTTAAACACTGGCTCTATTGAAAGCTTTAGAGTGGTCTACCGCAATAACCTACATCTACACTGACTCATTGTCGGTTTTGGTTTCGCTCCAGCATCCAGACAATAAACATAAATTCATCCAGGATATCAAATTAGTTTTCCAGAAGGTAACAACAAAAAAGGACATCCTCCTGCATTGGGTTAAAGCACATGTAGGGACAGACGTAAATGAGAAGATGGATGAAGATGTTAAGAAAGAAGTTCAACTTTCAGAAGTAACGTTCTACTTATAACTTCCAAAAGAATAATGAAATGACAAATAAGGCAAGCAGCTCTGGAAATATGTCATACGAGGTGGAACAACTATCTTAAAAACAGACTAATGCATCAAATCCTACCCAAACCGGAACTCAATCTCCTTTTATAAGAGACAAGAGAATAGTTGTGAAGATAATTAATATAGAAGATTCTCCTATAATCTCACTAGGTTCAGAATCACCGACAAGGGCACTTGAAGATGGCGGTGCTATCCACAATATCAAAAGTTGCCCTCAAATAAAAAAAAAAGTCTTACCATAAAGTCAAAATTTAAAAAGGGTCTGGCTTCACTAGTCCAGCCTTGTAACTTTAGTTTCCTTTGGTATATTTTGGATAAGATTGATGAAATGACCTCTACCCTATTCAGTAAGTAAAGAAGAAAGTTATTCAAAAGGTAAGTTAAATCAATCCGAATGCGTCAGTTTAGTTCGCAAATACTGCGACAATCTAAGTCAAAGGACTTAAATTGATGATCGAGTGTGATGTGACAATCAATGCCCTTCCTCGTCTTGTTACACAAAAGAGGGCATCTTCCACAGATACTATCTTCCACAGGAAAATCTTTTCAAGAGCATAAATTAGAAGATAGCTAGCCCACTCCTAATAACCCAACTTCCCAGGTTTTGGTAATCAGCTGGTGTCAATTCCTGAAAGTGAGGCAACATCTCCCTTCCTAGGTAGCCTGAATTTCTCCTTAGGCACCATTCTTAGATACTTCATAAAAGGGGGAGAAGTGCTTTTCCTCACTTATTACTTTTCACACCGTCCTTAAGTGCGATAAGATAGGGAGAACAAAAATGAGACCATATAAGACAGTTGATGTATAAAATACTAATGCTGAGGTAGGAACGTTCTTGCATAAGCTCAAATGTACTAAGTAAAATGTTGCATATGCAGGAACAATGTGATTTGTTTAAGACCAGACTATATGAATATCATACATTAAACTCGTAGAGCTCCACGGGTGGAGCCGGATAATGGATGTCCAAATTATGTGGTTAAAAAAGGGAATTTTTTGTCCTAACTTTGCACCAAATAGAATAAGCAATCCTACTGTTTGTAAAAATGAGCCTCAAGTCTGAAATAAAGGTGTTGCCAGAGATGATCCAGGTCACTTCTGGTATCAGAAACAAATAAAATAGGGACGAAAGAAAAGAAGTAAAGTTTTCGTAAAAGTCAGATTTGAAATGATGCATTTTTGAGCTTGTTCAAAAATTATTAAACAAGATTAATTTTTAAATTAATTTGAATTGGTATTTCACTTGACTTCCAGTTCTAATCCCACATTTCAAAATTTATTATCAAAATAAATGAAAAGAGCTAATGTATTTACTTCACACTATGTTCTTTGTGATAATTGAATCCCTGGAATTTTGTATGAAATTCATTACTTGTTCAAATTGGACATATTAAGTTAATTTGTAATCTTCTAACATTTATATTAAATACAATATACTGTATACAATTTTTGGAGGCATATAGTACTTTTGATCATTTTAAAACCATTCGGTATTATAATCTAAGAATTGTTTTGATTACAGTTTGTTTCGCCTCTTTTTCTAAGAAATATTAAAAAAAAAAAAAATGCACGTAATTATGTCTCACATCTCTATCTCTTGAATGAATGAATGAATGAAAATGGATAACCAATTCAATTTCTTTACCTACCTATTAAAAAAATACTTGATTTTTAAACAAGCATTTATTGTTATTTGCTTAGATATTCAAGATATTGTTAAAATTCATTTTCTATGATGTTTTGTATCATCCTGATTACTTTTAATTCACTATAAATGTTCAGAAATGTGATACATGAAGCTATATGACTTCATTCTTTCGTAATTGTTAACTCAGTAAATTCCTTAAAGGAAATAGTTTCAGAATGATTATTTTCGGATTCCAAAGTTAACCGTGAAGTAAAGTTATAAAATTTCTAAGACTGTGCAAATAATGTTTTAGAGATATTTAAAAAAATAATAGTTCTTTTTAAGATTATATTGTGTCTATTAATGTGTGCCTCGTATACATATGATCAAATTTTCAAATTTAACTATTTGATTTCAATTGTTAATATTTTGAACGATTTAAGGAAATAGTACATCTTTGAAGGAAAAATTTTAAATTAGCAAAAATTTGGCTACAAATGTATATTTTGTGACCTTATACAGCTTAAAATTAGAAAAACTATCCATTTTTGAATATGGTTCAATATGGAATCAGAAAACAGTAAACGCTAAGATGAAGCATCATTTCTTAGCATAGAGTAGATCCTGTTCTTCTTTGAAACATTTCTGAGACTTATTTCCGCATGTAATAGAATTTTTATCAGGAATTGTATTGAATTCCATGTGGACTACAAATATTGTCAGAAGAGCCAACACAATGTGAGCAAGATTTTCATCATCCATTTCTCTGAGAAGTTCGAACTGTGTTCAGGAATTATGCTTTCAAGAGGAATTTTGAAAACTGAAACACTATTTTCATTCTCATGATTCTAATCTTCATAACTTTGATATAAAAAAGAGCAGAATACTCATCAATACTCAGCCCTTTTGAACGAGGTATTGAAAGAATAATTGTCAGAGGCGATAAATTGTCAATGCTTGAAACAGTATTACTGACTCATATTCACTTACAATGGCCCTGAAAATAAGCATATGCGCGAATAGAATAAAAAAAAGAAAAACTGGAGAGTAAAAAAGAGTATTTCAATAGGATGGGGTTTAAATATCTATCGCGGTCTTTTTAGATGCTTTGGTCATTCAAGATAGAACTCTAATTTATACGCAATTTATGCAATATTGAAAAAACAATTATAATGCACTTAAAAACCTCAAGAATATAATAAAAGTCTTAAAATTTCAATGAGATAACATAAGTAGTTTAAGAATAATCACTTCTTAAATTAGCTGACCGTTCCGGTCTTTCCAGATTTAATTGTGAAGCCACATCATAAAAGAAGACCCATTGTTGTGCAAACTGCTTATTCTGCAGATCATAAATTACTTAGATCTATATTTTAATGCAATGCCTAAATGAGTATAAAATCTTAATTTTTAATTTCTTCTAATACCTTATGATTGTACATTGGTCTATACTAATTGATTTTAATAGTATGAAATTGAATATTTATATATACAATTGATATAAAAATGTAATTTTATTACATGAAGTCTCAAAGTAATATTAAAACAACATTTGCTTATTTAACTTCATTTACTTTAATCGAATTCTACTAATGTAACAAAACTAATTCAAATTATGATTAAGAAAATTATTCTAAGTTCTAATTACTATCTTATTAATTAGAAATTAACATTAAATGCACCCCATTTTTCCAAACTAATTTTCCGAATATACTGTAAATACAATTGAGCACAACAAATTAACCTCTGATAATTTAATTAATTGATTCTACTTCAAAGGGATATTAAATATTCCATTCTAAATTTATCTCTTTGAATTTTTATTAATAACGAGAAACAATATCTCTCTTTGTGTTATATGGAATGAAAATGCTCATTTTCAATTAATAAAACTTATACAATTCAGAACATTAACACAACTCTTACCAATAATTAGTTTATTAGTTAAATAAATTATTAAGATATAACTTTTGATAATTAAAATGAGGTAGAGAATTCTAATTCATACTTAAAAATATTGTGCTAGTTTCCCCATATATAGTTTGTTTGCATATAAATAAAACTTTTTATAAAATGTATTTTATAATGATATCATAAACTTTGAATCAATACTTACATTTTATTTTGTTTTAAATCATCTTTCTATTTTCTTCTTTACTTCTTCTCTTTAATGAAAAGAAAACTTTTTATACATTATTATATCTTAATTTAATTTTGGGAAGCTCACAGAAAAACAAAGGATGAGAGTAATTTATAATGCGGAACTTAAAGAAAATTATATAGTAAAAAATATTTGAAAATACGTTACTGATGTGGCGTTAGCTTATATAAGAGTAACTGCACGAAAAGCCGATCCAATTATTGGAAATTCTAACAAGTTCTTAAAAAAATAATACTTTTCCCTTGAAACAACTTCATAAGATCTCAACCGGTGCGAAAAGAAAATAAGTAAGAAAATGAAAGCAAAAACACTTCGACCTTAATCCTCGTACTATCAATGAAACAGTTTTCTTTCTGAGTAGTTTTTTTCTCGCATTTTTACCTAATTTGGAACAAGCTGATTTAGAAAAGTGATCTTGTGGTTAGGGTTGATTGTCTTTTGACTTATTATTTTATTTTTTCCCCTACTGTTTTGTGCTTAATTTAGATCAGAGACTAACAGCTCGAATTTTGCAATTGATCTCTGGTTGTTTTTTGTAAAATAAATTACTCGTGAAGAAAACGCAATCCCAACTTCAATAATCTTTCCGAGGCATTTGACGATATTTAAGTGGTATTATTCATGTTAAGAAGAAAAGAGTTCTTTTCTTTATTTTTTATTCGAATGCGTTGCAGTGAAATTATTCTCATATAATTATTTGGGATCTATCATTAAAAAACAGGCGGATGTGTTTGAAGTTTCCCAGCAGTGGCTACATTATAAGTTACTAGTATAGGATTTGTTGCGATATCAGATTGTTATAGAAAGTTGATACTTTAATGGTGTCTGACTTCAATGTAAATAAATTTGTAATATCAATGCCGAATCATTTTATTCACCGAATCCAGTATCGCTAATCAAAAACTGTAGAATTCTATACATATAAAAATTGAAACTCTTGTCAATGAAGTAAATCAAAAGAATTACATAAAGTTAAGGTTTGGCAAATATGATTTTGACGATTGCTCATGACGATTGACATGTACAAATTTACAATTAATAAAACTGTTTGATTTATAGATATCTAGTATTTACATTTTAATCTGTTACACGATTAGATACAACTTCAAAGTAACAAGTCTTTCGCTATTTGCTTTTTTGTTAATTTTTCTTAATGTAGAAATATTTTGTTTTCACTAATAATGTAAATACATACCAATTGCTCCAATATTGTAATATTGATTATTAGAACTGTTTGGTAAAGATTATTTTTTTAAATACGAGGCCTGTCTAAAAAGTATCCGACCTTTGGCCAGAAAAAATATTTCGAATACTTGACGGAGTTGGGACCCTAATCCCCTTCAAAGTAGGCCCCTTGTGCTTGCACACACTTAGCCCACCGATCCTTCCACTGATGGAAACATCTCTGGAAGTCTTTTTTTGGAATGGTATTCAGCTCCGTTGTCGCGTTCCACATTATCTCTTCTCTACTGTCAAAACAAGATCCTTTCAGTGGCGTCTTCAATTTTGGAAGCAACCAGAAGTCGCAAGGAGCCAGATCTGGAGAGTAGGGAGGTTGGCGAACGGTTGTAATTCCATGTTTGGCTAAGAAAGTGTGGATCAATAGGGATTAATGTGCAGGGGAGTTGTCTTGATGCAAGTGCCAGTTGTTCGCCGTCCACATGTCTGGTCTTTTGCGCCGAACTGTGTCATGGAGTCGCCGGAGAGCATCTTGATAGTACTCCTTTGTCACTGTTTGTCCTTTCGGTGCGTATTCGTGATGCACAATTCCACGGACATCAAAGAAAACAGTCAGCATCACCTTGATTTTGCTTCGCACCTGCCGCGCTTTCTTCGGCCTTAATCGGGATGCTTGCATTGCGACGACTGTCTTTTTGTTTCTGGGTCGTACCCGTCCCCCAATGACTAATCTCCAGTTATCACGGTGTTCAGAAACCCAGGATCAGTCTTGGTAGTGTCCAGAAGGTCCTGTGCAACGTCATAACGGAGGTCTTTTTGTTCCGGCAACAACAACTTGGGTACGAATTTCGCAGCCACTTGGTTCATGTTCAAATCTTCACGCAAAATTGCATGTGCAGAATCTTTACTCACTCCAACCTCTTCTGCAATCTCCCGCACTGTCAAACGACGATCTGCCATCACCAAATTTCGCACCCTCTCAACATTAGCTGCACTCCGAGCAGTTTGGGGCCTGCCACAACGCTGCTCACTCTCCACTGATGTGCGGCCAACTTTGAATCGGTTGAACCACTCCTTAATTTGTGTTACACGCATCGCATCTTCTTCAAACACCTGCTGAATCTTACGAATTGCTTGGCTTTGAGAATCACCAAGCTTTTGACAGAATTTGATGCAGTATCTTTGCTCAATTCGTTCAGTCATCTTGCGACAAAACTAAATCTGACGAACACTACGAAGAGCACCTTACTTGACTACCACCAGCCAGCGATTTGCGCAAGCGAACGCGGTGAAAAAATTCAAGCATGCGCATTAAGTTTTCTCCTTCCACCGTGCTCTGTGACGCCGCCTTAGAATCACTACTTTGTGAGGGAAAAATTAAGGTCGGATACATTTTAGAAGGCCTCGTATATTAGATATTGAGTGCATAAAAACGCTTTTAATATTACAGAGATTATTTAAATATTAGGAAAAAAAATAATATATGTTTATAAACCAACACAATTGTAACTGTTTATTTATACATTATGAAAAAAAATTATTCGTATGAAACAGAATAATTCTGATGAATTTTCAGTTAATAGTTGCAATAGTTTACTAGAAATTTACTATGCATGTAAGACCATTAAATACAGTTATTCCACTCTTGATAAAGGGAAATATCACAATAATTTTTTTATGCCTGTAAATCATACGTATTATTAAGTAAGAGATTTATGTATATGATTCCCAATATTCACCTCTTATTTTTTTCGGTAAGCATTTCGTAATATATATTAAGTGTAATTTATTGAGTATATTTTTATAAACAGAAACCATTGCCTAAACATATTTAATAAGTTTTAGTTACACATTCTTATTTCTCTGATGTTTTGCTACATCATTATGTAGCAAAACATCAAACAATTTAATTAAAATTAATGTTCGATGTAACTCATCAATACGTTCAAAATGCCAAATTATAGAGATTAGTATGTTCTGGGATTTTTCTTGTTTCTAATTTTAATTTGTAATTTTGTTTTGCATCCTTTGAAATGTATTAAATTATTCATAACATTGTTTTGTTCCTCTTTATGTCTATGAAAATATTCAAATTCTTTGGCAAAAAATACCCTTACTAACTTTCAAAATAATAAATTCAAGTTGAAAATCAGATAATAATATTAATGCAACTAGGGGATGATTTTAAGTAGGAAATGATTGTTTCAAATCTTTTACATCCATATAATATTTTCATTAATAAACATATTTTTGAACAAAATAAACTTTCGATTGCCATCTATTGTTCATATTGTGAATTAATCATTCAAAACAAAAAATAGTACATTTTTTTTTTGTTTTATATTGAGTGCCTCTGTAATGTGTGATAATGTATTTAAATATTTATTTTGAGTTAAATGTATATTTACATGCTTCTCAAATTATTTATTTCATAATTCAATTTGCGTATTGTGGTAGCGTGACATTATATGACATTCTACAGTGACCTTAACTGAGTAAAATGAAATTTGTTCTTAGATAGAGCCAACTTCGTTTACAGAATGCACTCTTTATAATTGCATTAAATTTACTGATATTTATCTCATTAGTTTTCTAACTGAGTGGTTATTTGCTTGTATGATATATAAGACTATTTTTTTGCTGGGAAAAAGTTCTCTTTCAATGAAACTCAAGGAATGTCATAAGAGTTACTTCATTTAAGACTAAATAATATGAAAACAAATATATGAATCCCAATTGCAAAGAAAAGAAACAATTTCCTTGTTGGTAAAAAGTACTTTGTAAGAAATGTGTAAAAAATTAATTATTAAATAAAATGTATATGCAAAAATGAATATTTCACACTCAATCTAGAAAGAGAATCTTTTTTAACCATTATTTAACTTAAGGATTAAGATTGACTTAAACATTGTTAGAATATGAAGAGATGTAGATATTTTATTAAATAGCTATAAGACATGTTGTAGTTCATATATATTGAACTTAAGACATTATGGTTGCTTTCACTTAAGTTATTGGATGTAAACTTGAAATTCTTTTTCAGGGGAAAATGTTTTAACATTCATATTATAAGATGGATGAACTAATTAGTATACACCACTGCTTTATCAGATTTTACTATTCAAACAAATTCTGTCTGATATCATTGATTTTTCATGCATTAAATATGTTTTATATTTCGTCTCCTATTTTGTAAAACACATTGGTTAATCACACATTTGTTAAAATTTGCATATTTCGTGATATGTTTCCAAATTTTAAGTACGCATTATGATAAAAAATATGTATGTGTTATTATAATTATATGAACTTGTTTTAATATTGGGCAATTTTTTAAAAATATTGCTCTATGATGTTGGGTTATTTTCTTTTATATTATCTTACTTGAGCGATGATAAGTTGAATGATTGAAAGGCACAGAAATTGGAGTAGTATAATATAAAAGTACTTCTCTAATGCATAATATTTCAAAAAGATTCTTCAGAACTTAAAATTTTAAGGAAGCGTAATTAAGGATTTGTTAAATATTTTTTTTAAAAAAGATATTTACTATCATTTATTACAATCAATCTATCTTAAAAATTGATATTAATAAATGAAAAAAAATATCAATTAATTAACAACGAGTTTTGGTTACTTATAAGAAATTTTATCTAGATGCTGGTAATTTTTATACAGTGAATATATTTTAAAGAAGTTTTAAATTATAAATAAAACAACTTTTTAAAAAGTATTTTCAAGTAGTGAAAATCCATCTATTCATTATATTTATGTTTATCTGTAATGTAAAATATATGTTATTTAAAATAACTAAAATATTGTTCAAATTATTCAATAAATTAAACATTTTAAAAGACGTAGTTATTCTAAGAAATAAAACTTATACATCTTGCATGTATTAGCACTGAACTATTTATTCACATTTTCTATTCTTAATACCAATTTAAAAGAATGAGAAATGTTCTCTTACAGTATCATTTTACATGCAATATTGTTTATAACATATACGTTTTCATTCAAACATTTAGCATGAATTCCGTTATGCCCGAGAGAGTAGTAAATGCTAATAGCTTTTTATTAAAAGCTATAAATTTGCAGAAAAGGAAGTATTTATCTTCAAGTTTTATGAGAAGACTAGATACTGGTGTAACGCCTTAATTGTTATATGAGAAACAACTCGTTGCACTTTTTTTTTTATCTCTTTTCCTTTTATGGTTTGCTGTTAAGAATAGTCTTACATATTTTTACAAAAGTTATTCTTAATGACCCCTTTTTGAAACAGATATTTAAAAAAATATATGAAAGATAATAAAAAGAACAAATCCACAAAAGATTTAGTTTCATTGTTTAGCTGTTTCTTTCTAAATGAAAAGAAAATTTATTTACTCTAGAACTTCCGATTAATTGTGACAAATTCCATTTTTAAAGCAATGATTTATTTTTTGAAATATATTAACTTTACAGTATTTCGGTTTTTCAATATAGTAATTTGAAGTAAATTGATGAAACTGATTCAAAAGTCGTTACGGTAATTATTTTTCATTTCAAATTTGCTATGAAAGTGCTGTTTTTGATTCATTTAATATTCATAAATATGCATTTTACCTTTTTTTAAATAAACTCTTAAGTTATTTCATTTTTTATTGTTTTAATTTTATTTAACATTTTACTTATCAAATGATTAATAATAATAATAAGGATGTATTTAAAATTGCATACGTATTTAAAAATGCTTAAAATTATGTATTAATATAAATGTTAATAAATTAAAAAAAAACGATTGTAAATCGTCTTAATTCCTTATTTTTAAATGGATAACTTAATAATACAAATTATTCAAATCTTACTTTGCTTTGTAAACTTTTGCTTTTCTTACAAAGATTGTAGTAAAAATGAAATCACAATTTGTATTTTTCAATATAAGATTGATATTTATTTTCGAATTAATAATATTTTATTAAAGGAGGATAGAACAACTATATTTATTTTAACAAATACTTTAATTTTAACATTAGTTTAAAATTATTTTAACTGCTTTCCATTCCTTAGTATAAATTGTTCAGGTTTTATAAGAAAGATACTTGTGAAATTGCTATGGTTTTCAAAAAAATTTTCTTCACTTTCTTTTCCTTAAATAGAGAAACATTACTACAGCTTTATTTATAAAAAAGATATAAAACTGACAGGAATTATTTCACGATTAATATCTTCGATTAAAAAAATTCTCCCTAAATAAATTGGTTATTTTAATGGCCGACACAGCAAAACATTTAATTTAAAAGCTTACTCTTTGTTCATTATTTTTTCCTGCTTTCTTACATAAGAAGAGTTTAATTTCGATACAATTTCTTTGAAAGCTTTTGTGTAGAAGGATGATACTTTTTGATCCTTGGTATAGGAAAATTTAAAGTCACATTTTTTTTTTTTTTTTTTTGAAAATACTAAAACTATTCAGTTTATCGAAGTAACATAGGGTAACATAAGGAGTAAACAATGAAAGCATAATATGTTTCACGTGTCATGCTAGACAAATTGCTTGAAATATTCTCAAAGATGTATATGCATGTAAATGTATATTAAGTACAGGAACGTATTAAGAAATATTTAAACTTGACTGAAATTTGATTCTTAGTTTTGATTAAAAGTTTGCAATTAGATCGTATGTATTAGTAAAGCATTTTAAGTTTCGTATTAACATTTTCTTTCAAAGTTACAATCTCAAAACTATTTTTTATATAAAAGTGTAGTGAGTTCTATACATTTTTTTCTAACTTTAAGTATAATTTTAAATTCTCACCCTTAAGCAAAGTACTTAGTCTCAATAA
>BMAW01132256.1:0-12040 GCA_019974015.1 Nephila pilipes | reverse complement strand
TTTTTTTTTTTTTTTTTTTTTTTTTTTTTTTTTGCCAATTTTACTTTCAAATCACAGTCTTGTTTCCTTCACATGAAATATCATTCGACTGTATTTGAATGTAAAAGAAATTGTTTGAAATTACCTTTGTCACTGCAGTAGCCTAATGCCATAGTCGCGAACACTCGGACAACCATGTTTCCTTCCTGGAATCCAATCCTGCTGCCTCTAAAGACTCGCGGTGTAGCAAGGCTGATGCACGTTAAATCTGTCGAAACTCCAAGGACGTTTGCGGAGTGTGGAAGTTTGGAGAGGGAGGTGCTAGCTCATGTATATCACTTGGTGGAGGTTCAAAATTACGAAGTCCGTTGCCAATAGCCTTCATGTCGCTCATAAGTGCAACATTAATAAACAATCAGTCAATCAAATTGCCTCTAGCAACAAGGTAATTTAATTGATTGATTGATTATTACTATCTTGCTTACAAGTAACTCGAAGGCTATTGGCGACGAACCTCGTAATATTGAATTTCCTCCAAAGGGGGATTTATATCACAATTTCTTTTACATATTTTAAAGTGGAGAGGTTCCTTATATAAAAACCTTATTATAAGTAGAGTAATTTTAATGAGGGAAAATGTAATTTAATATTATTATAAATTATTCGACGTGATGTGAGTATACGAACTGAAGCGAATGGAAATTATTTTTAAGATATTAGTATTTAAAATGTTTGCATTCAATTTATGTATTTTGAATTTTTTGTTCTCTTGATTTATTCAGATATTGATGAAAATAGATTTTGCTCATTTTCGAAACATTACTTCAAATTGTTTTTTTCATAAGATATCTACGCATTTTGCAGATTTAAAATATCCACAGTAACTCGTAGTCGTAGACTAGTAGCTAGGGGTTTTCGTCGAATCATGTCTTCGAGCCTTGATGCCACTAAAGACCCGGCATGTAACCGGGGATGATTCATGTTAAATCTGTCGAAGCTCAAAGTCCTCCCAAGGCATGGTGTGGAAGTTAGAAGAGGGGGTGCCAGCTCAGGTATCGTCCTCATCACTTTATCAAGGTTCAGAATTACGAGGTCCGTCACCAATAGTCCTTGCATTGCTTCTAATCTAAAACCAATAATTCAAATTGCAGATTTAAAAATTCTTACGCTGATTTTAAAAGTTTTGCGATTGTTCGAGACTAATTTGAAAGAGATAATTTGTATCGTATTAAAATAAAATTCAAATATCTTACTCATCAGATAAAATTTATTTAGACAAAGTTAAAATCCCCTACCAAACGAAATGCTTATTTAAATTTTGTCTTAGTGACTTTTCAGTTCCTAATATATTAAACTGATTCATTCATAAGAGAGGCAGTCCATAAAGAGAGACATAAAGTCTACCAATATTGTTTCTCACATTTTCAGATATTGAATCAAACTTTTAAAAATTCATTCTTCTTTTACTATAGAAAGATAACACTTTTAATTATCTGTGCATACTTCATTTTCTTTTTCTCCTAAAATTTCATACTTATGAAATATCTCATTCATGTGTCTACTTATTAAAGCTAATCGTTTTAATGATGTAGCTTTAAATCATTTGAATCCTCATTCTTTTAACCTTACTGATCAAAGTGGTCATGGTCTTGAACTAGCGACCTGCGTTTCTTTCCGTCGAGTCATGGTTTCAAGCCCTGATGCCACTATTGAGCCGCCGTGAAATGGAGCTGATGCGCGTTTAAACCTATAGATGCCCCAAGCCCTCCCTTTGGCGTGATGTGGAAGTTTGGAGAGGGAAAAGATAGCTCAAGTGTTGTCGATGGAGGTTCGAAATTACGCGGTCCGTCGCGAATAGCCCCCGAGTTTCTTCTAGATGGGACGTGAATAAACAATCAAATCAAAATCGAACTTCACCAAAACAACAAATTTATTTAAACATGCTTGAGTTGAAAGCCTTCAATAAAAAATATTAATTGAGAGGATTTGTAACGTTAAGTCCAACACATTTAATCCCTTTTATCCTGTTTAAGATAATTGTTTAATAACAATTATCTTAAATTATTAACGAAACCTATACAAAAGTAAAATATGTTTACTTTTGTATAGGTTTCATTAAGAAAATTACATTTATTTACATAAATAATAATGTATGAGAAATTAATTAACGATAGCTGTACTTTCATCTGTAAGTTGTGTGCTTGCCTGTAGGTACATTTTGTCTAACATTTACTGCATTTATAACTTTAAAAATATATGTCTGTACCTTTTGTAACTCTTTCTCTTTTAATTCCGTTACATACCGTGGCTGGCAGTTTTCGGGGAGTCGTGGGTTCGAATCTTGATGCCACTAAAGACTCTTCATGTAGCCGGGGCCGATGCGCGTTAAATCTGTTGAGGCTTAAAATCCTCCCGTGACGTGGTGTGAAAGTTAGGAGAAAGAGGTTCCAGGTCAGGTGTCGTCCTCGTCATTCGACCGAGGGTCATTGGCGACGGATCTCGTAATTTTGAACGTCGGTCAAATGACGAGGACAAAATCTGAGTTGACACCTCCCTCTCCAAACATCCACATCACGACAAACGGGAGGAATTTGGGCCCTGACCAGATTTAGCGTGCATCAGTCCCGCTACACTGCGGGTCTCCAGTGGTATCAGGGCTCGAACCCATGACTCGACGAAAGTAACCGTGATCGCTAGGCTACCAAGGGCACATTCTTATGTACTCAATGATAATATATGCAAGTTAAAACAATATTTTTCATTTCTTTAAATATTGTAGTTCTTTGAAACCTTGATTTATTTTAGTTCACTCAGTTTATGACGGAGCCGAATACGGATTCTCACTGACCCTGTTATATAAAACAGAATCGTTAGCCTTTCGTTATAAAGTATGAATTGAAACAGAAATTAAGGATTGAAAATCACCGAGAAAATTTGTGTTAACGCTGAAATTAAATTGTCATATCTTATCTCAAATTAAAACAATTTTTACATTGGAAATCTAATCACAGGAGTATTTTTTTTAACTCTTTTAAAAATGAAAAGCAAACTTTACTTAAATCTGAGTATATCTTACAGATCCTATTTTCTCACTTCCAGAAAAGAAAATCTCAATTTCCTTATCTTCGATAGAAGGGGAAGCTTAACCATAAAATTATTTCGAGCGTGTTCCATTTCAATATGATTATTAATTTAATTATTTAATGTACGTAAAAAAAAAACTTCTCAAATGGTCCAAATCAATACTATTCATATCTGCAATGTAATACAAAAAAAATATGCAGAAAAAATAAATTTTAAGCGTACTATTATTTTATTTATTCATTTTACTGTGGATTTTTATTAATTTCACATCCACAACTTGATTATATCAGTATAATATAGATAAAATTCCAACTTTCTAAAAATTCAGCTTACATTAAATCATCTTCTTCCCCCGTATTTTTAAATATTTTTCATGTTTTGTTTTGTTTTTAGTTTCTGCTGTATTTTTAAAGTCACTTCATCTGCATTCTTACCTTATTTGGACTGTAATGAACTTTTTTACATTCTAGAAAAATCTTCAGTTTCTTCCTTATCTAATGAATCCGTTGTGCATCGATTTTTCAAGAACAATTGCTAGAAAACGCGATCTCTTCATTTTGAAGAATGCTTCCTTCCGGTACCTTTTATATGCGTTTCAAACATATAAAAATACTTCATAATTTCACGAAATTTTCATTAAGGTTAAATTTTAAAAAAAAAAGGTTTTATTATGTTTTTAAAGATTAATTAGCCTTTCTCAGGATCGTGCAGCTGAAAAATAAACTCCACTTTCATTTTAAAACCAACAATGTATTTCTATTTTATATTTCAAACATGTAAACAGAATTAATTTCTTAGTTTTTTTACAAAGCATTACCTTCAAAGTATTTTAGGTCGTGTAGTTATGGAAATCTATTTCTGCCCGACGCAAAGGTTCATTAACCACTGCCAAGGCGCCTCATAATTTTGAGCTTTTCTATGTCCACGACAGATTGAGGGCTTTAAACGCCAACAGATTAAACTTGCATTAACCTCTTTCCATAATGGGCCTTCAGGTGGTCAGGATTCGAACATTTGACTAAATATCGCCCAGCTGCGAGTTCGATGTCAGGACTACCATGTCTATCGCATTCTTTAAAGCCAAATTAGATATTGTAGAGCAAGTATGTCAAACTCGCAGGCCACATTTGGGGCCCGCAAAAAACATATTAGCGCCCCAACCAATATAGTGGCATGAAAAAAAATATAACTAAAAATACGATAGGTTCATTTTTAAAAGTTCTAAATTGTTCAACAATATTGATAACGAACCATGCAACATTCGTCAATGAACTGTTCGTAATCGTGCTGAATCGATGAACCACTTCCCCCATCCTCAGTTGCAAATATTTTAGCAACGGATCATAAAAAAACGCCGAAAGTCTTCTACTATATTGTTGGATGCATCCATTACTAAATGCTTCACTTTCAGAGAACAAGGAAAAGCAAAATTATTAGAAGATAGATTGGAAGTGGAAACTAGAAGGCACGAAGTCCGGGTAATATGGTATATGGGGTAGAATATCTCAAGCGAGCTGTAACAACTGTTGTCGAGTTATCAAAACCACCTGAGACTGTGCATTATCCCGATGAACCACTACGCTCTTCCGATTCGCTACATCTGGATGTTTTTGTTCAACAACTATCTTTAATTCGTCTAATAGGAAGCAATAATTTTCGAATTCATCATCTCATTGTTTGGCAAAAGCTCATAAGTTAGAATTCCTTTCCAATCCCATCAGACACACAGCACAATCTTCGGATGAAGTTCCACTTTTTTGGGGTGGCTTAAGTGTTTAATTTCGCTTTTGCCAAGACTTTTATCCATTTTTTATTACCCTTCACTTCTAGCTTTATAAATGATGTCTCCTCGTTGCGTTTGTAAAGCGAGTCGCAAATGAAAATGCGATCCATCAGATTTGTCTCCCTTCAATCGTAGAGAATCCATGCAAAAGTCTGAATTTGCAAAAATCTAATTTTTTTATCGCTTTCTTCAAAAAACAAATGTTTTCTGAGTAAAAATGATCTTTCTGGAATTTTTTTTCAAAAGCATTAAAAATCTACATCTACACATAGATCAATATTAATAGTACCAGTTGATATTGATTTGTGAAACATATCAAAATGGTTTTAATAAAATTAATAACTACTTTTTTAATGAAAGAAGAGCAATGAAAATATTGACTTTGAACTTGTTAATCTACAAAAATACATGACTCATTCTGAACAAATTATAACATTATACTCTTTTTGTTTTTAATTTTAATGAATTTTCTTCTACTCACATTGTAATTATGTCTGGGACAAAATCTTAAAAATTTCTTTCTCACATTTTAAAGCGCTCAATTCAGCTGAAATTTTCTATACACGATTGTTTTGGATGACAATACTATAATTTAATGATAATTAATAAAAATAAATTGATAAAAACAAATTATTTAAAGAATTAAATTTTACTCGTAATTCCAATTGTTTACAGCGTGAAACAGTTGAATATTGAAATCAGCAAATTAAACAATCCTCTCGTAAAATTTTAAGATATGAAAAAATATGTAACGCAAAACACGAAGTTTGAAAGAAAACCTTTAAAAAATTTTTTCATTAATGTTGTTTATCAGTTTTAGTTTCAAATAATTAATTTTGGTTTTATATGGGAGAAAAAAAAATTTCTCTTATGTAAGATATTTAGCAGGATATAAATTTAGGAATAAATACCGTCAGTGATGAAGTGCTGGAAAAAAAATTTCTTTTGCCACTTAATATTGTGATTCTATCATATGTAGATACATATTTATATTAATTGCAATTATTTAATAAAAAGTAACTAAAATAAAAATTTTCTTTGTTGACCTAAGAAGGAATTGACTTTAAAAAAAAAAAAAATTTGTATTACTTGTTTCTATGCCTCTTTTGACTAGTCTTTATGTTCGTGATACCATCTGAGCTAATATTTTGCATTCACATCTATGACATGGGGCTTGAATATAGCTACTCTACCATAAATGTGTAGTTTTCGCTGCTCTCTTCTAATGGTAATTGTTGATACAGGAATCTGCAGGTGCTTATTTGGTTCTTCAGTCGCTTTGGAGGCAGTTCTTTATGGATGCCTCAATTCATTTCAAAATCCGATGGTCTCTCTCAGTCCGCTTTTGCCCACAATTGAAGTTTATGGATGACCTGTTTCCTCGTAAGCGTTATGCTGTCATGACTTCTGAGACTGTACTTAGATCAACACCCACAACTTATATAATTCTGCTTACAGATGTTCCAACAAGACGCGTATCAACAATTTGCTCCCTTTACAATTCTGTATATTCCGACACCTCGAACGACTGAGAAAAAATAAGAACACCCTGAACTTCATAATAACTTTCAGATAGTAAAGCAATATATATCTATTTACTACTTTCAAATTTGAGTAGTAGTGACTAGTCTGTTAGTGATTAATATGAAATCTGCTCAAAAACACTATTCATATTGATAGGGGTTTCCATTATTTTGATAATCACCCTTGCATATTAAATTAAATATGAGAAACCTAATTCACTATCATTGTAATTTTTAACGACGATCGTGTGGGTGATTGATATAAGTAAAACTCTATTTTAGAGAGAGAAGTATATTCTGTATTTTTTCCTTCACTGAAAATAATTCAGAAAGTTTTTAGAAACAGTTTAATAATTCTTCCTTTTTGTTCAAGTTCGAAATTCCTTGCGCCAACAAACTTTCGCACTATGAGAAAAATATTATTAAATCCTAAATTCTTTTTTTTAAAAAAATAAGGTATCATTCTTGAAAAAAAATTATTCTGAATTACATATTATCGAATTCTGTTAATAAACCGGTTTTATAGAACTATAGTATTGTATTTGTGAATCCAGACGACTATTCCATGTCTATTCTATTGGATAATTTTAAACAGGATAGTAAAAGAGTAACAATTTCTAATTATCTAATTAACAATATTCTAATTACCTGGATTAACCGTAAATAAAGGAGAATTTCTCTACGCCTTAAAGACTTTTAAGAGAATTTGAAAATTTATTTTCTGATTCGCTTAAGGAATTTTATTTCAAAATTCACAAAATTCATCAATTGGGCAAATGAATTTTTATCTTAATCTGTGATGGATTCTGATAATGCTCATAAGTATTTTGAAATAACATAAATGACAATGTTCTACATAAAGTAAATGTTATTATTTAAATCATGTGTAGTTTAAATATTCACAATAATTATGATAAATAATGGAGAAGTAACGTAATATAAATTATACATTATGGACCTATTATAAATTGGAAGTGTCTGTTACCAAATATATTCACAGGCTTAACATGTATCTTTTCTTGCAATTCACTGAACACGTGATGTCTTTTATTTGGAATATTTTTAATCGGACTCGTGCTAATTGTATCAATTATCAACTTCGTTCTAGGTCTAACTAGAAACAGATGATTTCACCTCTTTCGATTTACCTGAAAAAAATCCAGACATTCTCATTTCAAAACTTATGTAAATAAAATGATCCTCTGTCACTCTTCCGATTTCCTCTTTTAAAATAAAAATGAACGATAATTAAATTCCTTTTGATCAAATTTCTTTAAGAAAAACATTTTTGATATTTTCATTAGGATAATCAAAAGACACTGAAATATGAAGAAAAAAAAAGTAAGTTTAAGCGCGAATACCCCTTATTAATCTCTAAATTACTCCCTTAAAATTGGGTAATATTTCCCAGGAAGCAATTATGACTGGTTTAACGACGCATATGAAGAAGGTCTACTTAAGTTGTCTCGTCCGGAAATCACAAATTTCAACGATAGTTTTGTGAGAGGCTTCTTAACCAGATCCAACTCCTCTTCTGCGCACCATTGTCCAGCGCAGCCGCCCCTTTCACTTTCTTAAAGAAGTGGAGAGATTTTTCTTGCCACACTTTTTCTCCTGATCCCTCATCATCATGGCAGCCGCTCCTGTTGCTCCTCGAAAGAGACTGGTCTCCATTAAAAGTTACAGCATTGAGGTACGTAGCGTCTCATACAAAATCTTTAATCAGGGTTGAGAGAAATAGAAAACTACTGCTGGGGAGGATTCAAGAGCGTTTAAAATATTTGACATTTTATCGTTCTTGAACTGCGGAAAAAAGTTTGAAAATTTATTATCTTTTCTTTTTAAAAATCGCTGATAAGTTTTAAAAAGTTACATGTAAACTTTTACACATTCCGAAATATATTAATATTTAATTCATTTGTAGAAAATTTGAAATATTGCGTTGAAAGTTTCACGGAAAAAAAAAAGAGTAGCGAACGAAAGTTAATGAATATTAAATTTTCAAACCAAAATTTATTTTCATTAACAATAATTAAAAATAAAAATGTGAAGTTTGCTTAAAATTATTACTTTCAAATAATTCAAAAATTATTTACTAGGCGTATATTTGAAAACTTCGTAAGGTATCTTAAGGCTCTCGTCTACCCACCATTTTGATTTCGTGGACGTAATGTTAATCCTATGGAATTCTGACTTTAATTCTCATATCTTTATTATTTGATCTATTTGTATACAATAAAATGCATCCGAAAATGCAAAAAATAATGAATGCTTCTGTGGAATTACTTTTTTCCTCCGATTTTTAAAAATATTTGAAAATATTCTTTAAAGACCGGAAAACTCAAAAATGAATCATTAAAATAAGAATAAAAATGTTTTTAATAATCTTAGGGAAAAAGTAATTCCACAGAAGCATTGATTATTTTCTGCTCTTTCAAATGCACTTTGTTGCATTCAAATAGTTCAAATAATAAAGATGAGAGAATTAAAGTCAGAATTCCATAGGATTAACATTACGTCCACGAAATAAAAATGGCGGGTAGACGAGAGCCTTAAACACACATTTCCCTATGGAGTTTAAAATGGTAATAATATAATATTTCTTCTGTATTAAAAGGGTATAAAATTTTGGAGAGTGTTTCAATTCACAGAAAAATTAAATGTTGGACACATTCTTAATTTTACAAATTGACCACTGTGCGCATTTCCCAACTGAATCGAGGAAAGAACGCGGGAGTCCATTTGTTGTTTGAATATGAAAAATTTAAAAAAATATTAATTGTGAAAATATAGTCCAAATACAAAATACTAATATTGTATTTGTTTCGAAACAATAAAACTTTTTTTTTTTTTTTTTTTTTTGTTATTTGTGCAAATTTTTGGCACTCCCTTGTCAAATCAAAATGAAATTTCAACATCATCTGAACTCAATAAAAATAATGCATACCGAAAAAAATTTGGCAATAATTAAAATTCCAATTTTCAACAACATTTTTTCTTGTTCAATTCATTCTGTTAAAATATTCTACACAAAAAGACTATGTGGGAACTAGAATTTGCTACCGCATTTTGATTCGCAAGCAGATACAAAATTTGAATTGGTGATAATTTAATTTGATGACTTTCAAATTTTCGATGGCTTAACAATGAATACAAATAAAAAAAAAATTTCCTTCCCAAACAAAAATTATTGTTGTGAAGAATCCATCACGCATTATTGTTACGCTTTAAATTCATGAGAATTTCCTCGACTGCGACATATAACGTTTCAATTTACTTTACTGAATTGTTTATTACGAGCCATATTAAGGGGATATGGTATCTTTAGGACAATTTTTTTTAGATATTTATTAGAAAAAGCATATATTCATCATATTTGAGCATACACAAGATATGTATTTTAAGAAGAAAAGCTTCATTTTCAAACAAACCATTAATTTAAAAGTTTTTAATTTTTTTTTTCAAATTGTAAATATTTTAAAATTACTACTGTTTCTACAAATTTTAATATTTTTAAGCAATCCTTTTCTCAATTTCTTAGATTTGTTCCTCAGAATTCCTATCATGGCTTTGGTTATTCTACTGTTATTTACAATTTCACAATTTTTTTTTCTCTCAGAGACACATCGGAAAATTATAAAAAATTTATGTCTAATTTTGTAGAATTTATTTTAAAAAACATTATCAAGTTAATTCCTTAGTTGTACCAGAAATTTTTCAAAAACTTACATAAATTACAAAAACGCCTTCGCATTTTAAGTACTCTACCGTCATGAAAAATAATAAGTTGAGAAAAGCAGTTTATGTTTTGAAGAACAATTAAACGATTTAGCATACTGTTAAAGAAAATATAAATATCTCGCTAAATAGTGTAGCTAGAGTTATGATATTTCTTATATATATTTAGAAAAATCATACATTAAAATAAAGTATTCTAACGGTTTTTGTTATTTTGGTCCTTTTTTGGGGTACTGTGCCCTCTTAACTCTTCACTGCAGTAATACATTTATATTTAACCAGTTATTATTTAAACCAGTTTCTCCTTCACGATGGATTTTTTAAAGTTAGAAACAAGATTTAAATAGGTAAAAAAGAAGACAAAAATTCCGTTTTAAGTAAGCTGCTGCCTACAATAAATCCTTCACTTCCTATCTTAACATTTCTTCACAAGTTTAGCAATAATAATTTTGTAATCAAGTGTTCTTAAAATTGAATTTAATAAAGGGTTGCTTAAGTATGAAATGGGGAGGACTACATGGAACCTTCGAAATCCCTATATTGATTTTAAATCCTGCCCTTTTTTAAGAACTTAAAGCTGTTTTGTATTTCAAATCGTGTTATCAAAATGCGTACTCAAAACCTTTTTCAATAGAACGGGCAATGAGTTTGAAAAAGAACAAAATTTCATTGTAATTTTGTTTGGCTTTATAATGTCCATTGTAGTCCAAAAAATATAAGTTATCAAATTAAAGTCGAATTTCAGATTCGAGTCAAAACTTTCTTACACCAACAAGATATGCTTATTAACTTGTTATTTGCTTACTTTTTGCTTTTTGTTGGTGTATATATATATATTCACACAAACAAGTGAAAAAACTTACTCATACCAGAAATACGCAGTGTATTCAAAAAGTACAGGAACTGATCGCACGCAAATCATTTGATATTAAACTGTTATGTAATCTCACAATTCAACATAACACTAGGATCGAGTATACACGCCCGTAAACGTTTTCTGGAAGACCTCTACTCCAATAGTACTGAATTCCGATGTCATCGTCGCTTCAGTCGCCTATACACCTGCCTCTTCATTCTTTAACTTCAACTTGGGAAATAAAATGTAGTCCGGGGGGGGAGAACAGCTCCGGTTAGTATTCTACAGCTCCGGAACTACCTTCCCGCCAAGATATGCTGCACAAAAACGCAGCTGTGAGATGGTGCGCATTGTAGCGTAAGAAACACCAATTCCACTGTCCAACAAATCGAGCCCCACACGTCGTATTTTTTTCAAAAACTGATCCAAAGTATTTTTGTAGAATACCCCAGTCACTGTAGAATCTTGACGACGAAATTCAGTTGTATAAGCTCAACATTTTCATCATTTCAATTCTAACATGGAGGACTTGACCTTTTATGGTCTTTGGTCGAATCTCTTCTCTAGCCTTAAGCCTCGAAAACTACTCAAACACTCAGGTATGACTCAAAGCATCATCACCATACGCAGATTTAATAATTTAAAACATTTCTAGAATCAATTTTCTCAATTTAAAAACAAAACTCTGTATTAATTCGGGGCTCCAAGGCCATGTTGTTCGCACGCGTTCTACGCAAACAGACGGTGTCAAGTCGGAACTAGTCAGAAATGAATACAACCTCATGACATGAGTAGCAGACGGTCGTTGCTACATCATCGCGTCAGTTTCGTAGAGAAACGCAGTTTGTTCTTTTTATAAGAGTCTTGGAACTTTTTGATTACACAATTTATAAGTTCTAAATATTGTTGGGAAATAACGCAAGTAATTAGAAGTTGAAATTCTTAAATGTATTTCCTATAGTATATTTGTGTAAATGATAATAGAAATATTCCACATACATTTGTTTTCCGTGATTTTAGCTGACTAAACATTGTCTTGATGGAAGAAGATATTTTTCGTTTCAAAATGAGGACATT
>BMAW01132253.1:0-11389 GCA_019974015.1 Nephila pilipes | reverse complement strand
AAATTATCAGAGAAGCTACAAAAAGTATAAGGAAAACTAAATATTAAATTAAACTTAGAACAAAATGTAAATAAATGAAAAGTCTAAGAAAGAAGGTTGATTTTTAACGAATTAGATCAAATAATTTGACACTTTTTTGATTATTTTCGCAAAACAAATCGTAGCGGGTTCACTTGTTAAATTCTTCAGCCAAACTGGCAAATTTGGCTTCAAATTCCATGTTCCACCAATTTTAACCAATCAAATTGAAAGAAAATGAAGTGAAAGTGAAAGTGCATAAAAATACTGGAGTTGAGTTGTTTTAAATTAATACACATTTTTGTTTATACCATACTATCTTAACTTTTATTCAATTGTATCTCAAAATGATGTAATTGAAAATAATATTTTGAATTGATAGGCCAAAATGCTTACAATTTTAAGTATAAATTACTTAAATATTAAAAACTGAAATTTTACTTTTTATCATTTTTACTTCAAGTTATTTTCTTATAAACTAAGTAGAAGACATTAATTACAATGCTGTTTTCATGATTTAAAATTTTTAGAAAAATCTTTGCTGCAGTTGATTTTAATAATATTTCTATCAAAATAGATTTATGAACAACGGTAGGAAATGTAATTGTGTGAATTTAATATAAATGAAATAAAACGTCTCATTTTAAATCGTCTGCTTTCATTAGGTATAACATTTAACTCAATTTGGATTTCTTATTTCAAAGGGAATCATCAAGATAGGGAGCATTAAAAAAAGTTATGTCTGGAGAAAGCATAAATTTAGCAGAATTTCATAGCTGATCAAAGTTGGAATTTGTATTTATTATATTTTTTTACCATTGACTTCAAATCATATTGCTTGAATTAACTTTATTTTGGCTACACCACGTAAGATTTGTGTAGATATTAATAGTGCCAGTTCTAATGCCAACCTTGTCATTTGACCGTTTCTCAAAAATATATGGCATCTCTACATTAAGTTAAAGGAGAGAAACAAGCAGCTGGTAAAATATAATAAGCTTTCGTACAAAAATTGTTCAGAAACTGATAGTAAAATAAATTTTTTTGAAAAAATACGCAATAAATAAAGAAATTTCTGGTGTTTGCTCAAATTTACAAGTTGTTAAATATATTTTTTGGATGGATCTTGTTTGTGACTGCACCTTGGTGACCGTAAACAAAATGGCGCTAAAGAGCACGAAAGATACGCTGGAATGACAATTTTTTCAAATCAATGTTGTTAGAAATTACTTTAATACAACTTTACGTTTAGCGGGGTTTGGAACTATATCGTTTTCGTTAGGCGTGGCCTAAAATATGATTTTACCTATAGTTTTCTCGCTCTCTGTTTATTAAATGAGATGCATTGAACAAATTTAAAACTATTATTTAATATCTATCACATGAGTTTTAGTCAAGGCAATGTAAAGCACATTCGAAACATGGGGTTGTCAATGAAACGTGATCAGGATTCTGTATAGCTCGGATTCAAAGTTTGTTTTCGCAACTTAACAAAAGCAGTCGACTCGCACGAAATAAGGTGTGAAAATCCGGATCGAGAAAAAATAGCTCTAGCTAAGTTTTGCAAAAAAAAAAAAAAAAAAAAAATAGAGAAAGTAAGAAAGGGGGGAAAGAGAGAGAGAGAGAGATTTAGCCTCTAAAGGTTCTAACATTTTTTTTTTTAAAAAAAATAATTATTCGATTCTTGAATGAAGCATTAAAATACGAAAATGTTAAATCATTAAATTGCATATGATTTGAGCTAAATGTTATTAGAATTAAAGGAAAATATAAATTATTAAATTGAATATCTTTGAAACTATACTCTTTTTCACCTAAACTTGGCAGCACTATATAAGCTATGGCGGGCGATCCACAGCTTTTGTCATAGAAACTCGGTTTACACCGGGAGCAGGGCATACCTACAGCGAACGAAATCCACCTAATTTGGTAAGTAATGAAAAAATTGAGCCCGAAAAATTATTATTTTTAATTAGAAGTTCACAGTTTTACTTCTATTAGCTCATTTACAACACGCGTAAATAAAATACAAATTTCTATCATGTTTTATATGTTTATCCAAGCTTATCTCCTAATAAGCTTTATGAATCATTATTAGAAATCGCTGTTAAAATCGGGAATAGGGTGTCCCCTAGGATATTGGCGGCGAAAATTGGCGACTTCCTAGATAGGTTGCTGAACGTGTGTGACTTATGCATTGAGAATGCTTAGGGGTACTCTGACCTAATTGCAAATTATCGTTCCCAAAAGTTGCCAATCGCCTAGGGGACACCCTATTCCTAATTTTATACGAAATCGCTTGTATTATGTTATTTCAAATAATTAAATACATAAGGGGTTTAAAATACCAAACTAACCTTTTACATTAGTATTAGTGACAACTCCTTCCTTTGCATTTAGGTGCAATCGTACCTACTGTTAAATTAAAAGAAGCTTCATAACTGCTTTTAATTTTTGTGTCTCCGCACCAGATTTTGAGAATGCCCTTCATTCATCCAGGTCTGCTTCAACTAGTTTATTGACATTATCTTCTTTCTTTAACCCCCTTATTTTTCTCAAATTATTTCATCGCTTTAAAATGATGTCTTATCTTTTAAGAAGCACAGTTTGTCTTCCTTTTCTCGAATGAAAATGCCTTGTCTTTCAATATCATATACAAGGTAGTTCGGTGTTTGTTTCTCAAAAATATCGGTACTATTGTTCATTTCTTTCAGAACTTTAATTAACATAGGAATCTCATTTCTACCACCACAAACAAAAACAATTTTTTGTCGTTACTTGTCTATTATAGCGGCGCCCATCATATTATGACAACGCCAAGTCGTCGCCAAACTCTTGAAGCCTATCTCAAGATACAATCTGCTTGGCGATGTAAATGTGAAGTGTAATGAAGTACTTATAATGTGAAGTCATTATACTCTATCGGCCTTTTTCGCTAACTTTTGGCTCCAGGTCGTTTTTTTTTTTTTTTAATGAAAACTTGAAGAACTAAACATCCTTTCTCTTGTTTGAAAGAAAAATTGTTCTTTTTAAAAAAATACTGGTTAATTGAGGGTACATTTCCTTTAAGAGAAGCCTTAAAAAATCGCCTAATAGAGTTGTGGGAATTCACCTTTCTCCGAACGTATTGCTACTACGGCCACCAATAGATCGCTCCCATTTGGCGGGAAAAAATTACAATTAATTAATCGTGTTAAACATTAGTAACATGATCTGACTCACATAATCTGGAGGGTTTTCTTTTCGAAGTTTTTGCTGTTTTATACAGATTGTCGAAATTTATTCTTTATCCATGTTTAGAATGTCAAACAAAAACGAAGAAAGTAGTACGAGAAATTAGAATTTAAGTATGAACGATAGCAAGATGATAAAGTGAATTAGATAGAATTGGCATGGAAGCGCATCAAGTTCGCCAAAAATGTTACCTTAAAAACAGGTTTTCAGACAAACTAGAAATCCCTGTCATCAATGTTTGGATTATATTCATCTGCTTAGGTGAAAAAAATTAATGTTTTAAACAAGTTTTTAATAAATGCATTTAGAATTATAGAAAACGATTAATGATTAACTTCAGCTAAATCCAATTATTGCTAAAATAAATGAAAAAAAAACACTAGTTAAGCGAACTTAACATTTTATATTGAAAGGTAATGAGTGACATCTCTTTGTCAATTACTAAATAATAGCAGGGTCTGAGATAATAAAGGTGGCGAAGAAATGGTGCCAACCAACCATATACTTCATCATCTCCTAAAATATTTCTCCCACTACAATCTCCAAAATTTCTGATAGATATTAAAATTCTTCTTATTTCGTAGTTATGCTAAGTAAAAAAGGCATTTTTAGAAAGTTTAGAATTCATTTTGTTATACAATTCTGTCTTTGATTAAATTTTCGTTTAGAACATTTGGCATCTGCTTATCATCAGGCAATCAGCGATAAAGTTAACATAATAAGGTTAATATGGGTAATGTACAATTTACTGGGCAAGTATTGACCATGAATTACTGAAAAAGATTTTTTTGCCTATAAGATTAATCAACAATTATATTAGGTATTTTTCCAATTCGCCGGCGCCAGCGATAAATTCACCAAAAATGATAACACAAACGCCAAGCCGAATATGTGTATTGTGTGAGTTGTCGCCAATTAAGACTGCTTGGCAGGATTCACGCCGGCAAAAAGGAAAAGTACCTTTTATTGGAATTGTTGACTGCACTTATTAGAGAAAAATAATAAGATTAGTCACCAATATGAGTGTTTTTTTTCTTTTTAAATTATTAACAATACATTTCTTTTAAATTTCTTATCAAATTAAAACTACATATCGTTATTGCATTTGAATGAAATAAACTGGTATTTAACCTTAATATTTAAGCATTGTGGTTATTTAGACACGAAAACGAACTTGATAACAATTAAATCAGCTTTTCTGCAACGTTACTCATATAAAAAAAGAAACAATTACAGACATTTCGTTCTCCAGAAAAGTAAGCAGTGGCCCTTTAACTATGGTGACGAAATTGGTGGTTTGGCGACTTTGGCGAAAAAAAAAACAATTATTGTAGAAAACATTTTAGTGAAATCAAAATCGGGAGTTAAGTTTCGGACTTTTCCAGAATTTCCTATAGGGCGTCACACCTGGCCGTAGAGGCTATAAATACTGAGAGATAACAAACCAAATCGAATCGATCGGGGATTAGATTGAAAGCTTTCGACATTAGTGGTACATTTCTGTCGAAGAATCTGTTGGTTGTTTGGCCAAGCGAATTTGCTGGGAACTATCAGAGTCTGCTTTGGAAATGTATTGTACTACTGTGGAGTTTTGTCCGCTGTTCGAGCTAACAAGCTCAACGTTAAAAAAATTCTGTGACTGTTATACAAATATGTCTTTGTATCCGAGTCGATAAACTGTACAAGAGCTTTGTTTACTGAATGTGAGATTAATTTATGTAAGTTTCGCCGCCATTGATCGTTTTGTCATGAATATTTGTGAATAAAGTGGCCTTTGCCCTTATCCTCCATGTTGGACTGATTTCCCTCGTACATTCAATACGAGAATTTTCGAAACAGTATTTATTCCGTAGGGAAAGTGAGAACAAACGACAAATAAATTAAAAATTAAGAATTTGAATTTTAAACACGAAAATCACATTTATGAAAGAAAATTATTCTCTCTAAGTTAGAGCTGGTAATACACTCGATAAAAATACAAATTCGTTATGTTTGACAAATGCCATTTCGTAATTCATCAAATAAATCAGAATTTAAAATGTACAACAAAAGACTGAAATTCTGGAAGAGTAATATAAAATTTCTGATAAGTTAGAAAATCCATTTAGGACTAATTCCAGTTTTTTTTTTTTTAAATTTTAAACATGTTGATTTCATTCAGCTCTCGTACATAACATATGCTTAAAAGTATAAACTCTCGATTACCGGTTGTCGATTACACACTTATTATTAATGAGTAATTATGACTTTTGAATTAAAATTGATGTATTTTGTAAAAATTTAATCCAATTCGATTTGAATGAAAAATTTATTGCTTAAAACTTCGTTGAATGAATTTCTTACATGTTAAGTCTGTTTTCGCAAGAAACTTTCCACAAACAGTTCTGATCTAATTTTCTACCTGAGTTCGTCTTGTCCTAAATATTTGTGAATTAGGTCATTTGCCATTATCCACCGTATTAGTCTGATTTCGAACTTACATATGAAAGAAATTATAGAAAATTCTTGTAACAATACGAAATTCTTGATATTTCGTCATAGTCTGCTTATGTCTCACTTTAGTTCTATTCAAAAACGACTCCTTTAGTATCGCAAAGTAAGTTTATACTTCATACCCATGAAGTGACCAAATACTATTTGCAGTTCACGACTCGACTAATGAAAACTGAAAATCTGATTCTACTTTTGGTGAAAGCCGTCATTATTTGGCTCTTACGCCATATATCAATCCAATATACGAGATGAGGCTATTAAATATCGAGATTGACGTTGTAAAATATTTTATTTTGATAACATACATATTTACCTATAATCACTTTCAATATACACCCCTTCTCTATCCCGTTCAACGCTCTATGCGATATGTCCATTGTTCGAAACAGCGCTGGAAGTCTTCTTCTGTCAGATCTTTCAGGACGCTTGCCGCTTTCTCTTGCACAGCTTCAACGGACTCAAGCTACATTGCATAAGATCAGACGACTAAGTTTGATGGTCGAACACTGGGATGCTGTAATCGGCTAGAAGCGATAATGCGGAATGAGCAGAAGCATTGTCTTGGTGGAGAATCCATGATTTGTCCTTCCACAATTCGAGTCGTTTTTTCCCCTTATTCTCTCACAGAAATCAGCAGGAACGTTAAGGTAGTAATGTTGATTAATAGTTTGACCTTCGGAACCCAGTGAAGTAGCACAGTCCTATGAATATCGGAAAAAACCTCCATCATCATTGCTTTGAATTTTAAATTTTCACATTCGCGCTTTTGTGGCTCTCGGTGACAATGGGTTCTTCCAGTTTATGGATTGGCGCGTTATTACTCTTTCCAATAAGTTTGAGTCATTTTCAGTGGCATTCAAAGTATCAGTACAAATATTTTTGCTAGCTTTTTGTTGTTCAAACATGAGAATTTTTGGCACGCACTTTTTATATGTTAAAATTGTTATGTAAAATTTGCCGTGCAGATTCTTCATCGATTCCTATAGTTTGAGTAATCGCACGGATAATAACCGAAGGTCAGATAGAATCATATTTCTGATTTTTTCCATATTGATATCCGCTTTTGATGTAGAAAGGCGACCCGGTCGTGAATCCTCTTCGAGTTTTCTCGACCATCTTGAAAACGATTGAAACACTCAAAAACATACAAGTATTAAGTATTCATTGCCATGTACTTCTTGTAAAGTTTCAGTAGCGGGTGTTTCAAGTTTCACGTAAAATTTCACAATTCGTTGTTCTATTGTTGCGTTTATCATTTTTCCACGAAACAAAGAGAAAAAAGTAATTCTAATGCGAACAAAGGCAATGGGTACACGGATTTGTTTACGGAAATGAAAGGCTCTGCATTCGAAAGAGAAGGCTTCTCGCTAACTTGTTGTTGGTCTCCAGAAATTGGCGCATTTACATTTCAGCTGTAGCAGTGACAGTTTCGTTACTTAATAGCCAATCCTAGTATTAATCAAAAACTATAAGGTTCCAATTAAAGACACAAGAATAAAACAAATTCTTTATTTATTATCACTGAAGAACATTTGAGGTCGCTTTCTCTAGAATCCCAAACTAACTCTCAATCCTAATTCATGATTGAAATACGAACTCTATCTTTCCAGGCCACTCGTTCTTAATTGCAGAACTCAAATCGACAGCAAATACGTAGCTTAATACTGATAGAGTAACTTTCTTGAAATCACAAAACAAACAAAAGAATTTCAATTGTAATAACAATTTTCTGATTGCAAGTCCTTATCCTCTATCTCCCTTCTTTTTTCATTAACTACATATCATTAATATATAATTATGCATAAATAACTTCCCTTCATTCTTATCGTTCTAGTTTATCTAATCGATCTCATATGGGTTGGGAAGAAAATGTAATTTAATGGAATTTCACTCGATAAAAATCCTCGAGATAAGTGATGAGAAAACCCAAATAGCCTAATGTCGCAATAGAATAAATCCAGATATTAAATTGAAAGTTTATGTATAACGAAAAGCTGAAGAAACCAGAATCCACAGCTAACGATCTAAAAGAATCGGTACAATAACAGTATGAAGAAGATTGCTATTTGCACCGAAAAGCTAAAAGCTATGAAAGATCAATCATTCGAAGCAACGTTAATGATGCTGTATACCAGAAAATTATGGACAAAGAAACAGCCCATGGAAATTGGGAATAATTAATGCATCATTTTGAAACAGCTTTAGAAGATCAGTTGTTTAAATTATGAATTGAGTTTTTTTGCATTTAGCTGGGCTGAAGGAGAGGATGTGTAAACTCACACTAGAAATTCGCAATTTAGAATAATGGAGATTTCATTTGCCTGTCAGACTGGCGGCTTTTCAAATCATCGGTTCAAAATAAATCCAATCGTTTAACATGATTAAAGTAAATTAAATTTACGATATCACATTTAACCAAAGAATAATATTTGCTACTAAATTTCAAAGACGATGTCTGGTATAATATGGGTCATTACTCGAGAGAGGCAGTTACATCACAAGCCTTAAGAGCCTCTCTTTCGGCACGCAGCACCCTCTGTTCTCTAATTTCATCACATGATGTTTCTACACACATTGTACAGCTAAGAAGAGTTTGGAATGAACGGAATAACGGACTTGAGGATAGAACAGACAGTAAATTCCCTGATTTAATGGTAGTTTGTAAAGTTTTACATATTTTGCCCATTTAGTTTGAAACTTTTCAATCCGGCTGAATATTATCGGCTGGATATGATAAGAAACCATTTGAAGAATTAGCAACGCAGCTATGCATATTTGAAAGAAATTTTACAAAAGCGGAAGACAGCAGCAAAGCAGGTGAGCATATTTTAGCAGTGAGGACATTAAGGCCTAGATAGGGTGTTAAAAATAAATTGACAACATGAAAAGCAGATACTTGGTATTCCTGTAAACGCAAAGGTCACTGGGTAAATGATGCTGAAAGTGTATTTCAGATGGAAGACCCTCGAAGAAAAAATTAAGTTGTAACGTCATGCATTTTGAGCATTTGAAAGAAGATATTATCATCCAGGTTAGTTAAAACCTATGACGCTGCATGCGTGAAAGAAATGTGTTTTGATCATTTGAATGAAAATATTATCATCCTGATTTATTTAAACCCTTTTAATTTTGGGTTCACAGAACACGGATACATCCCATCACAGTAATACTTATAGGAAATACGTAAAAGACATTTTCACACAAAACACGCATACGTACGAACAACAACTAGAGGCATCATCGGGGATAATATTCGAGTTCAAAGTGCAAGGTCCGTGTCCCTTCATCCCCATATTTAAGTCCATTACATTGTCATCGAAATTACCCGTGTACGTTAATATCGGCTCGATTGAGTAATATGTGATTAGTTAAAATTCGAGTACGAAATGTGAACTGAAAGAACGCATTTTTTACATGCCCAGGAACATACTAAATTTAATAAAAGTTTGTAAAAAACTTAGATTTAATGCTTATTGATTTTATATACAATAAAATAGGTTTAGATAAGATTAGTTTTGGAACTGTGCCCTTTCTTATTATCAAAAATCCTGGTTAATTTGAGAATGGGAATTTATGAAATGAAATACTTGCTTAAAATCATCCCTTTATTGAAAAAAATCTAGTATGAATTATATTTACGGAAGATAAAACATTTAGTTTATATACAATGAAAGTGTGTTTATAAATTTTTGTACTGTATTTTCATTGAGGCAGTGTAGCAACGTAGGTCATTTGTCTCTGTTGAAAACAGATGTAACCAAAGTTGTGTATAAATTTTGCACAGAATATTTGTAAATTCCCCTTCTCTTTTTTCTTTCACATATTCATAGCCGTTAGATTTTAGTAAATAAAAAATATTTCAAAACACATGGATGAAATAAATAAATCTTATTATAAAAATTTACATAATTCTTCTCAAATTTGAAATTAAATGTTCGTTTAGACCGATCCGGGTTGTTTGGAGATCCGAATGAATGGGGTATGTCTTAATGATCAACTGTGTAACTGGCTTCGATGGGGTACCTGAACAATCTTGCTGTTGTCGATTTCCAGGATATGCATGAAATCCGGAAAATGCGTTGGAAGTGCGGTGTTGATGGGAGCGAGTCATATTTTAATAATTTTTAACTCGCTGTACATATATCTATATTGATTTGCTTTTTATGATTTCAGTTATGAATCTCGTTGTACAAACCTTGTATTTTGCAATTTCAATACATTAGACGATTTATGCATTAATCATTTTCCTTTAATAGAATCTCTTTCACTCTGTTATTCACCTCAATTAAAATTCTTACCAAGCAATAGTGTAACACTGGAGTATTTGAGATTTTCCGTTGTCTAACCTTTGGGCGCTTTTTTAGTTTTTATTTATTTTAATTAAAAACTAAACCTAATAAAATGAAACGTGACGTATAAAGATTAGTTTGCAGTTAAGAAATGTAATGATTAGATTAGATGAAATGTATAGCCCATATAAGAGGGACTAGAATTTACCACTCGAACCCCCGCAACAGCTTTGATATTTTCCCTCGATCCTAAGTGAGTTGGTAAACTAAGATTATTACACTGCTGGACATAAAAATTGCAACACCATGAAGGAAAGCAAATAAAAAAGGTATTTATTGTACGTAAATAGTATGGCATGGAGACCAAATAATTAAATTTGCAAGCAGTTTGAGGATTTACTGGGATGGAGTCGAACTGTGTTTGGATGACAGAAACGGGCAACTCATTCCGTTCAGCTTCAAATTTATGCCACATTTCATCAACCATATTAGCAGGAAAGGTGTGGTGAGCCAGTTTCTTTAAAACACATGACCAGATGTTTTCAATATATGACAGATTTGATATATATATATATATGTGTGTGTGTGTGTGTCTGTGTGTGCGTGAGTGTGTCTTAAATTAACTTTTTTAACGTTTTATTCCGTGGAAATGTTTGATGCAAATTTACTTTCCACTTCTTTTAGTTATTTAAGTGGCTATTGTTAATATTTAAAAATATAAGGAAGAAAAAAAATAGTTTTGTTAAGATTTCTTGCTTTAAACAGACTGAGATATCACACTTATGTTATGATGCAACTCGGATATAATGAAAAATAATACATACAGTTAATAAACATGAAAAGAAGAAGAGATACTTTAAGACTTTAATTACACATTAAATTCTATTAAAGCGACTTCGCTATCTTCACATAAAATAATCTTTTATCAAGGAAAAATTGAAATTCAAATTTTAAAAAATTGAAATGGATCAGAAGAAATGTAAAAACATACACCAAAATTGATTCCAATTTAAGATTAAATAGATACATAAAACAATTAGCATTTAAAATTAAGAGTTAATGGAGAATGAAATATGCAACTATAATATATAAAACAGACCTTAAATTAAATTTCAATAAATTTTCCACAGTTTCTGTGAAGTATTTTAGCACCTTTTAATTGCAATTTAATATATTTTTGTTACAGTCACTTATATATTGATCAACATTTTTCAAGTATTTTTTTTTTTTTTGTAATCATATGGTGATAGAAATATATATTTTCATTAATCCGTACATCATTTGTAATCCGTAACATCATTCGAATAGTGAACATTTGTACATTCGATGAGTGTGCCAGACGACATCGTTGATTA
>BMAW01132247.1:0-18415 GCA_019974015.1 Nephila pilipes | reverse complement strand
GGATGATATGGTAAAATACCATATAACAAATATGCATGAATATGAAATTTTGTAACAGAATGTGGTGTTAAATTGTATTCATTTATTACCTTTTACAAAAGTTTAGTCCAGGGAATTTTAGAAGGGGAGAAATTAACTTTACCCTTTAATTTAGTTAAAATAGATTGATTCATACGTTCACATTTTCCGTTCCTTTGTGGGTGGAGTGAAGAAGTTAGTACATGTTTGATGTTGTAATTTATAAGGAAATGTTTGAATCTAGATTATGTAAAAGCACCATTTCTATCAGTTAGTAATTTGGATGGCATTTAAGTTTGAAAATTTTGTTTTAAATTTTGGTATAAGTTTCAGAATTTTCCTTTTTTCATGGAAAAGTCCAAACATATCAAGCTGCATGAGCAATTACTATATGAAGAAATTTTTTTTGTAGAATTATGATAATTAAATCCCCCAACAGTATCAAAAGAAAGACATTCAAAAGGTTGATCCTTGGAGGGAACTGTCTGTAAAAGACCAAATCTCTTTTTCTTTTTCTTTTTATTTAATTGACAAACTGACAATGTTGGACAAAAACTTAAATATCTTGATTGATATGAGGCCAATAATATTGGGGAGTATTTAAGTGTATTAATGTTTTAGTACCTGGATGACCAAATTGTTAATGAGCATTTCGCAAAACATTTCTCCTGAGAGAAAAATGTACAACTACTTCAACTAAATTTTTCTTTTTGAGTACAGGTACATCATCTTTTTTTTTTTGTTTTCAATTATATAAAATATCTAAATTTTGAAAATGTTTAATCTCATCTAGTTAAAGTAAATGCACAGAGTGCTGGTTATATTGGGCTGTAGGATGCCTTGATAACATATAAGCTTCAACAGTAACAGTCCCTTTTAAGTATTTAACTTCATAATCAAACATGCTTAGTTTTAAAGGCCATATAAATAATCTACCCCTTAAATCTTTCATATTTTTAGGCCAAATAATAGCAGCATTATCTATATGAATTATGAATTTCTTCTCATGTAAATAATAATAAGATTTATCAAGGGAATCTACTATAGCCAACATTCTAATTCAGTTATACAATAATTTTGTTCATATTTTCTGAAAGTATTAGAATGATATGATACTGGATGCAATTTACCAGAACTGTCAGGTTGTTTTGAAACAGCTCCAATGTCTGTATGCACTGCGAAAAACGGGTATGCAAAATCGAGTAGAAAGTGCTCACTTTTGAATACTTCACATACTCAAAATGGCTCCGATCCCAACGTATTCAAATTTGAGATTCGCACATACTCATTTTTAGTAACAAGCACATACTCAGATTGGCAACTTCACGTACTCACTTTTGAATACGTCACATACTCAAAATAGTTCCTATCCCAACGTACTCATATTTGAGTCTCGCACATACTCATTTTTGTACGTACTCAAAATGGAAACTTCACATACTCATTTCTGAATATAATCTTGTATCAATTATGAGTGTGGAATTGAAAAATGAGTGTCATGTATTTATTTGTGAATCTGTTACTGCATCAAATATGAGAATCAAACAATCCAGTGAGTATGTTTTGAATTTATTTTCCGATACTGTTGTTGTATCGAAAATGAATTTTAAACAGAAAAATATATATCAATTAAAATTTTCAGGAAAATAAATAAGCGCTCCTTTATTTGCAAGTATCATTTTCTTCATCTAATATATTATTTTACACTTTATGAAGTTTTTGTTACAAAACTTCCGATTCAATTCGGTTGAATCGAAGTTGGAGGGTGCCTGGCGAACTTTAACTTTCTTTTGGCGATAAATTGCTAATGTGGTTACCATGCAGGTTTGTTTATGGTAACCCTATAAAATCTGTAAAAGGGGATTCGACGTCATCTTTTCTTGCTTCTCATTTGAAATACCCGCCTTGGTGTCATTCTGGTACTTCATTTGCCTTCCAGGCACGACGCAATCTTTTTTTCTCTCTTTCGGAAGCTCCGAGTTTGAAACACCCGCTTTGGCGCCATCTCAAAAAAATCCCCAAGGGGATCCATCAAAGTTCGATTTTACCGAAAATAATTTTAATGCAAATTAAAGTAAGAAGTCACTAAGCTACGATTACGATGTAATATGAATACAGACAAAAAAACAACTGCAAAGCACAAATAACTGCTGACAGAAAATCATTTTCAAATCATAAATCAGAAAATCATGATCAATAACATTTCAACAACATTTTTATATCTTATTTAAAAGAATCTTTCTGTAGTTGTGAGCGAGTCACTGGGAAAAAAATGTAAACAAACACAGACGCGAAAATGAGTATGCGTACATACTCATTTTAATATTCCTGTATTCTACCGCGTGTAGCGTGGTAAATACGAAATATAGTTCGAAATATTAAAGCAAACTATATTTGTTTTTTAAACCCACTTTGTAAAATACGTTGTCAGTATATAAAAGGAACTTTTATAGTCCTTATATCTGTAATAATTTTTTGAGAATGCTGATTTCCCATTTTTTTTGGTTTTGAATACTTGTAATGTTCACATTCGATAAAGGTATACGCTCAAATCTGATACAAACATACTCATTTCAAAATGAGTACGTCTAGGTATTCATTTTTGAGTATTTCTTTTTTCTCCGTGTGCGAAGCATCACAAAACACATAAAGATGTAATTTAGGATCATACATTTGCAAAATATGTTTAGTTATGAATTTATATTTAACACTTCAAAAGAGTTTTGCATTGCTCTGTCCATACCCATTGTTGATCGGTTTTAAGAAGATTGTTTAAAGGTTCTCTAATTTTAGCATACCAATGAATAAATTTACTGTAAACGTTTACAGAACAAAGATAACCTTGAAGTTGCTTTACAATTTTTAAAGGTTTTAATTTTCTGATGCTTTCAATGTTATGATTATCTGAAGAGATGCATCCTTCTCTGGCCTCATAACCCCAAAAATTAATTTTATCTTTTGCAAAAACACGTTTTGAAAATTTTAATTTAATATTTTCTACTTGACTCATGTTAAAAATTTGTTTTAGGTGATCATAGTGTTTTTCTAAGGAGTTAGAAGGAAGCCACTTTGCTAACAAAATTGTGAGATGCAAATTTTGAAAATTTATGTTTGTTTAAAATATTGCGCATTGTGCTATTAAATATAGCTGATAAATTTTTAAAGTCAAAAGATAAAGTTTGGAATTCATATAAGCCTTCGTGGTCACAAAATTAAGTTTATGTTTATCTTTCTCTTGAAGGGTATGAGCCAGTAACCAGATGCAAGGTCCAGGGAGGAGAAAATTTTAACATGGGTTAATTTGTCGTATAAAGTATTGCTTAAGTTTCAGCATCAGTCTGACACAGAGAATTCACTTTACGATAATCAATGCACAACCTACTTTTTCTAGTTACATCTCTTTTATAAGCTAAAGTTAAAGTGTAGGAATAATTACTATTAGATTCTTTATTGAATCCAGCATTCAATAAATTCTGTATTTGCTTGTTAATTTCCTCTTCATCAGTGGCTGATGTTCTGTAAGCTCTTTGAGAGATTGGTAAGTCAGTAGTCATTACAATTCTGGAAGGTTCTATTCGAATTTGACCAACATCATATTTACTTTTAGCAAAAATAGGCGAGTATTCAGATGCAAGACAGACAACACAGAATCAGATAGTTATTTTGCAATCAAAAGTGGAAAAATTACTATACTACCCTGTGTGTCTTTTGTTTTTCCTGTTTCTTCTAATACGTGTAAAGATAAATGTTGTTCAAATTTGGTGCGGAAATTTGTGATAATTTTATCATTTTGTATTCTTCTTCTTTTTTTTTTTTTTTTTTTTTTTTTTTTTATTAAATTAAAAATATTATATTTTTTTATTTTTAAAATTTATTTAATTTAATGTTTTTTTTTAATAAATTTTTTTTTTTTTTTTTTTTTTTACTTTCTCCTATTCTTAAATCTGTCTCACACATTTTTCTCAATTGGAAAATGCCATGGGCTTGGTTTCCTTTGATAGGACTAAACTTCTTTCTCTTTAATTGAAGTTTGTTGACAATATCTGCAGAAACTTAATAAGATTAATTAACACTTAAATGACTTAGTAAATACGTCAACTTTAGTTATATGTGCAACATAAGATATAGAACTTTTCACAAAACATTCAAAACCATTTAATTATTTTTAAAATATACTCATGGACAAAAAAATTAGGGCACCAAGAAATAATTGCGGGATCGTAACTAAACTTGGCATGAAGGTACATGTCGGGGAGATATGCAAATGATTAGAAATGCAGCGTGATTGCGCATTACTTCGTAGAGGGCCTTTAACGTCCTTCTCCTTGGAGTATAAAACAGGTAACCAAAGCTTGTTTCAGTGTGCTGAATCGTTTACAAAAGAAGAGCTGAGGTAGACATGCCTTTACGAGATTTTCGAAGACAATATGAGCAGCTGTCGCAGTTTGAGAGGGGGAGAATCATCGGCATGATGGAGCTGGGTGGTCAACTAGGCGAGTAGCTCGTCATTTAGGCCGTTCTGATTGTGTTGGGAGGAGGTGTTGGGACCAGTGGATCCGAGAGAGATGTCATTTACACGAAGACCAGGCTCAGGACGCCCTCTACAGGCCAGTCGTCGAGAAGATCGCCACATCGTAAGAAATGCACTCATACAGCCAACTGCTTCATCGGTCGCCATCCTGACACAGGTAACACCTTCACTAGGGGCTCCTGTGTCTTCTCGAACCATACGAAGGCGCCTGGATGAAGGACATTTGGGATCACGGTGCCCATTACGTGTGCTGCCCTTGACTCTCACCCATCGACGCCTCCGTTTGGAGTGGTGCCGCGCACGAGGAAACTGGACTGCAGCGGAATGGAACCAGGTCGTCTTTAGCGACCAATCCATATTCAATCTCAGCAGTGATGACAATCGTGTTCGTGTGTGGAGACCCCATGGTGAACGCCTCAATTCTGCCTTTGCTTTACAGCGACACACCGCTCCCACTGCTAGTGTGATGGTATGGGGTCCCATTGCCTGCAATACACGGCCACTCTTAGTATTGATCCGTGGCACCATGACAGCCCAGCAGGATGTCCATGACATCCTGCAAGCACTTGTGTTGCTACTCATGCAACGGCTCCCAAGAGCCATTTTTCAACAAGACAATGCTCTGCCTCACACGGCAAGGGTGTCACAAGACTGTCTCCAAACTGTTACAACCCTTCCTTGGCTTGCCCGATAACCAGATTTTTCTCCAATAGATCATATCTGGGATCATTTGGGACACGGCGAGTTGAGCATCCCACGAGTTTGAACGAACTAGAGGCAAGGTTACAGCAAATATGTAACGAAATGTTTCAAGACATCATACAAAACTTGTATGTCTCAATGCCCGATCGTATCGCATCGTGCATTCGCGTTACAGGGGGTTCAACAGGGTATTAAATACTCCGTTCTTTTGCCTTTTTCTCTGAAATAAATGATCCTTTTTCTTTGATTTTCTAATTGTTTACTTATATCAAAGTAGTCATTACGCATGCAAAGTTTCATTTTGAAGACTCCTTCTTGGTACCCTAATTCTTTTGTTCATGAGTGTATATTAACTTTTTAATTTCATAAAAACTAGGTATGAAAATTAAACCAATAACAATTTTAATTAAACATCAAACAATGATATTATCACAACTATCATCTTGAGATAGTAAGACAATATTTTTATAACGGGAAAAATAAAAATTTGTAATACATTATTATACAGCAAATCAAACTATATAATATCCTTTTTTTCAATTTTAAAGTGAATAAATTCAAAATTTTGAACTATTACACAATATAAGTAAGTTTTCTTATTCACAACACAGTAATTTTTAAATTGATACAAATTTTAATTGATAGAAAGAATTTTAAATTGATACAGAACTCGAAAAATCAGTTTAGTTTCGCAGTCAATAAATGCGAAATTGAAAAAAAAATAACAAATTAAATATTAGTTTCATAGTATTATTCATAACTTACTATAGGTTTATTACAAAGGAGTTAAAGTCAAAAGATTAGATGGAAACTTAACCGAATTTCCAGTTCATATAAATGGTAGAGAATATTTTCGTTTCAGATTGAAACTGCCTGCTGTTTCCGAAAACTGATGGTAATTGATGAACTCGACTGTAAAATAATTTTTAAAAATAACATGAGGTTCAGGTAAATGATAGTTTCCAAATCAGAGTCCATTTCACTAGAGATATAAAAGTTGTCACAAATGTGTCGCTTTTAGCCTTTTATACATCCTTGCATCGGCACCGATCGTGGCATCCCTGAGACCTCCTGATGTCCACACTGTGGATATCTGCAAGTGCCTAAGTCACTTGCGGCTTACAAGTGTGGGTTTTCTTTGGAGATGAAAAATGGCCGCGTCTCGTATCATGCTCGGATTAGTCACAAAAAGTCCAGCCGAAGAAATACATGGGGAATGCTCTGTGCAGTGTCTCTCTTTCTCATATATTAACAAAATACTATCTAAAGGCTCTCATCAGCCATGAACTCCCATCCTGCCTTTTTAAATGAAATACTTTTCTTTTAAATTTTAGTATTCTATTGAGTTTCAAAAGCAGTCGATGCCAATTTAATATACAATTATTTATTTTATTGTAACTGAGAGAGAGAGAGAATTTCTACACGGTGGAAGGTACAATTCCGACGGTTGATAAAGAGTAAGAGAAAAAACAGTTAGAGGGTAAGATTAGGAGAGAAAGAGCCTTTTCGCAGCGTACCAACCAAGGCATGTAACAGGGATTTTTCACCATAAGCGTCATTGAATACGTTCGTTGAAAGGAGGGATTTTGAGGAAATTTAAGTGCAGACGTAAGTTTAGTAGGGATCATCCCTACAGGTCTGAAGCAGAGGGAACAGCCGACATTACAGGTTTTAAGAGCAAGGAATTGCAAAAATTAAGCTAAAATGGAATCGTATCGGGAAATAAGAATGAACGCTTTACTTTTAAATGAGAGAACGGGGAAAATTAGGTAATTAAATTATTATTATGAGAAACTAATATAAATTAATGTTAAATCATTACACACATACTCTCTCTCTCTCTCACCCCCACACACCCATACAAACATATAACAGGTATTCGTCTGAACAACTCACCTTCTGGTGCTTCGGAATCTAGGGGGTAAAAAAATAGTGTTAGCATTTACCAGTTCAAAGAGGAGTTTCGAGTTTAATCATTGCTTTTTCTTGATTAGATGAATAAGACTATATACAATATTACTATGTACAGGTTATTTTGGATTAACTAGCGTCTTCGAGAAAGATACAGGGCTACCCAATTTTATCACATATAAGTGATGTGCGTTGCATATATATATATATATATATATATATATATATATATATATATATATAAAGAGAGAAAGAGAGAGAATATTTGTGTTTTTTATATAATAAAACATAACAAATGAAGTTAACATAATATAGAAAATTTCTAGGAGCAAGAAGAGGTATTTCACAAAATTTAGGAGTTAAAATTATATGACGAAATTTAACTATATACTTTGTATTACCTATTTTGTTATATGTAAAGCTTTAATTCTTTTAGTTATTTCTCGATCACTATTATTAATTTTTAAAAAAGCGATATTATTAACAATATGTTTGTAATTCAAATTAGCAAAAAGTTCTTAAGAAATAATAGCATTATTGCAGGAACCTTATCAATAAAATAGACGATGAATTTATTTTAATGAATTTTTTATAGATCTAAAATCTTGTTGCTATGTTTATTCTTCAAATTGAAACGTTTAGACTCCTACATAATACAAAACCTATGATTTTTCAATATGTTAAGAAGTAAATGATATTTTATAGCCTTCTTACTTAATAAATTGCCCATATCTTCATTGATTATTATTTTAATATAATTATTATTATTCGAATTTATAATTCTGACTTCTGTACTCTTATTCATAATTTCTCCAAGGTTTTTTAAGACTAACGATACTTAGATTACTAATAATCACACGTTGGTACTCTTCATTTTTATATTATTTATTATCCTTGCAGTTGCAAACATACTTGTATTACATTACTATTATTATAATTATTATACATACAACATTACTATTATTATAATTATAAATCAAACACCCCATATTTTATAATATTTAAAAGCACATTCGTTATCAATATTATTAATAGGAACTAAATATTTATACTGATTAAGAAAATCGTTAAAATTTATACAATGATAGGATTTATTAATAAATCTAATTTTTCGAATATCATAATAACAATTTTATATTTATGAATTAAATCCTTACTAATATCCGCAACAATATGCAGTCAAGTACTGCCAATTTTATTAAATTTAAAAAAAAAATCCATAAGAATTTTAATTTCTCTTTTCATTAGACCAAAGATAAAAAAGTATTTAATACTCTCAATATTGAAATCTTCATCAAATTTACTATCTATGATATTTATTTTTTCTTTAATAACCATAATATTCACATATTTTTTTTTTATAATTTTTAATGTTTTTCTTTTGCTTTAAAAAAACAAGTGAGAGACAGAGGCAATTTCACTTACAGATGATGAAGGCCATTAGAATTTTTGTGTTGCTGCATACACATTTTGATTATATGATCAGCGCGTCTTCGGCCATAAAGACCGAAGCAAAAGAGTGAGGATTTTACTTAACTTCACATTTATATGGAGGGATTTCTTTATATCCTAAGGAACTTACGTGATATTGGATGAAGGGATTGTTCAGGGACTTTGGCTGCAGACGAAGAGTCTAATCGAGATTATTCCTACAGGCCTGTGATAGTGCGAAAGCTGATTCAGCAGATTTTACGAACACGTGATCGTACAAATTAAAGATTATTTGGATTCCTATCAGAAAATATATTTGAACTCTTTACTGTGAGTTATAGAATGGGAAAAATTAGTAAACTAAATTATAATTCATTGATGTTCTTACTCACACACAATCGATCTAATCGTTACAAATATTATACACATGCATAAAATATATTGCAGAACATTAATTAAGTGACTTTGTGTTTATTATAGTTTCAGAATAACAATAAGGAACTATTATGGATAATATATGTTTTAAATTTTATATTACCTGGTTTTCTTTATATCATATTGGTATTTATGTTTCAAATATTTTGCAATTATTGTTTTTTTTTTACTGTAGGAGTCCAACAAATAAAGACAATTCGTCATTATGGCGTTAAAAAGCATTCCTGTGCTATCCCTGCGACATATGGCAATGCTGAAGATAGCCATTCATGTGTGCAATGATCCTGACATTCAGAAATTTTTAAAGAAAAATGGAGTGGAACCAAGCATTTTTCCAAGCAGAGAAAGCCAAATCTTTTTGGAGAAAGTGGGAAGGGAAATGGAACCAACATCCACACTGGACCGTGAAGGGACCTGGGCTTGGAAAAGCGTTTTAAGTAATGTAAAGTATCTACGTCATCTTAATTTCACTTATGTCAAAAACCAGACATCTAGAGTGTGTGATATGAAAAAGGGTACCTTGCCTTTCAAAAGTTGGGAAGACCTAGTTGAAAAAAAGATATCCTCGTTCTCTTTGCCCCCGATGTTGCAATCTGAATTCTTCGATATAATTCGTTCAGTTACCGCTGAAATAGACCAATGGATCAAAGACCATCATCGTGTTTTGTTCCACTACTTACACGAAGAACGCTCAGTGTATTGCTATTTTCAGTGGAATTCGCTAGGGAAAATCGATCGGGAAGAAACGGCTAGAACTCTATTAACAATAGAGGGATTACATCCCGAAGACTATTTCTATGTAGCTATAAATTATGGTTTCATGGATCAGCTCTTGACTTTTATGTACGGAAGAACTCCTGAAAAGCTTGTAGATTGCAGCAATTGTGCTGGTTTAATGTGGGAAGATTTTCCTACGAAAAGGGACTTAATGTCCATGGCGCTGACTAATTCTTCTTTTCAATCGTTAGCCTCACAGTTGGATTCTCCTTTACGAACAAGAGATGAAAATTTGGAAATTATAAATTCTGTTATGTCAAGAATATATATACAGTACGAAGAATTTCTATTGTGTCTGTCAAAAATTTCTGACGACGAAAAAGAAATCATTTTTATACAGTATCCCCTTAAAATTTTAATGTATTTCTTAGACTGGCCCTTGCAAAGCGAGTTTTTAGAAACAGCAGAACGTTTGTTGCCCTATCTCACCGTGGACGACTTTCGAGATACGTTAAAAGTAATCCTCTACGAACGTATCCTGCTGGGTCGGAAGGATTTTCATTACATCGATCTCCTCAAAGAATTTTGGTCTATGATCCCTCAACCATTTAAGCAACTCATAATGACCGACTTGATGTATAAAAGTCTCATGTATACAATAAATTACCCTAGTGATGAGATTTTTCCACACGAAAAACTCTTCGAACACTTCAGTGGTAATGGTTTAATGTATACTTATCGGGGAGCGAAATATATTTTAATGAGAATAGAAGAATCCTCTAAACGTTTCGAAACATTGAAAACGGTTCCTTATACATCTAACCGTGATAACAAATTGTTTAGTACATTTTATGTCTGTAAATTACGACCAAAATATAGTATGGAGATATTTGAGCAGGAACTGAAGATTAAAAAAAAGCAGAATGTACCTGAGTTTATAACAAAATTACGAGATCTTTTCCACTGGCGCCCAAAGAGAACGGGAATTTAAGCGATGACATTTCAAAACTCTTTTCGTGCGGTGCACGATTATGTTGAGGGGGGCGTTTTTTACGCATCGTGTCACTTGAAATGTTTTTAAAAACAATCTTTCTTTTTTTCGGGGGAAACGATATGGAACTCTGTAGTTTTCATTCATTTCATGTTATAGCAGGCGGTCTGAGACAAGAGGTATAAATGATTTTTAATTATTGTGGTATGTGTGAATACATTCCTAAAGCAACAAATGTCTTAAGTAATTCAATTCCAGTTTTTATTTATTTTTTTCATTACTTGTACATTAAACTCGTAGTCGGAGAATCTTCGAGGATTAATGCAGACAGCCCTCGCAATTTTGAATTACGGTCCAATAACAAGGGAGCTCACATGAGCACATTCCCTTCATTCCTACCTTCCACACTATTCTTATTTGAGGATTTTGAATATCGACAGACGTATCATGTTTCAACCATTCATGCATGTGTTTACGGGCGTCTCTACTCGTATCTTCGATTCCAGAAAAAGAAAGAACTGTTGTCACGAGCTCATGAACGAAACCAATTGGCTGCCACGACGACTTCCCTCATTGGAAATGGATGATTTGTAAATAAATTCTTTGAAAATGATAACAGTTGACATCCGTGAAAAGAGAAACTTTTTGTTATACGCTGCATCATGTCTGCATTCATATTTAAATTTTAGAAATGAATATAAGTGTACATTGTTTGTATTCAATAAATAGTATGAGTAAATATGTTTTTATCCTTTTTTGCTTCTGTTAGTTGCTTTCAATAATTTATATATTTGTCTTTATTATAGTAGCAGGATAAGGGATTATGACATATGACGCAAGATGTAAGGTTATTTTTCTTTCGATAAATATTCAAAAATTTTGAAAAAGGAAAAATAGAATGTGATTAACTGCATAAAAAAACAACTCGCGTGATTTTAACAGGGTGATAAATGATCCGTTACTGGAATTCAGTTTCAGATTTAAAGCAACCACGATTTTGAGCCATCAATCTAAAAGTACACGCGGAAACTACCACGCCTATAACAACGAGAGGAGTGGAATGCATGGCTTTTAAAAATGCCAGGACATGAGAGGAAAATAAAATATCAAATTTAAGACTATTTCTTTTTGTGACATTTATGTTTTAAAAATGATTCGCAGAGTTTAGAATGTTTGAGTACTCAATAATGATATTTTAATCGTTCTATTTAAATATAAAAGTATTTTTTCTGATCAATAGTTTAATCTTTCCCTTTGAGTTGAATGCGGGTATAATGTTTCAGATATACTTGCATTTATTTACCAATTTTAAAAGTAATATTACTTAAATGTACGGAATGTTTTACTTCTCATATAGAGAATACTGAATGGTATCAGGGTACATCTTTGATCTATTTTTCTCCATTCATTAATTCCAACTACTTCATCTCGCTGAGGGGCGCCATCTGCTGAACTTTCATTCACCACTTTTTCGTACATTCTGAGCAAAAGTGATGACTCGCTGACACTCGTCAACCATTTATGTATGAATGTTTATAAAAAATATTACACAAATACAGTGAATGAAGTATTTCAATGATATTATATATAATTTCTTTGAAAAAGTTATGGAACTTCGTCATTTCAGAAAATTTCTTTTTTTTCCTTCTGTTTATCGTATAAGATATATTTCTAAAGTATTAGATATTACTTAGAAAAAAATATTTTTAGTTCTCTACATGCATAAGTACAGTTCATAGAAGCATAAAAAGTTTGTAACTATATTGTATAATAGTTTTGTTTGAAAAGGTACATAAATATAGATAAATATATATCACAAATTCCGTCCATATTCAACTAAGAGGAGGAAACTCTTTTTTGACATACAAAATAGTTTTATAAAATGATTAAAATAATATTATTAGGCCCACAAGAAATTCAAGTTCTGTTAATAATTTCCAAAGATATATATCCTGAAAACAGAGAGTCTTAGAAATGATATTCTAGAATTAATCGTAGTACATGGTACCCTTAAATATGATAACGGGGAGAAATCTCAGATTCCAAGGACTACCAGAAAGATGTGCCGCATGAAATCCTCTTAAAGGAAACCTTGAGTTCTGAATATTTAGCATGCTTTATAAAAAAGCAATTGTAATTTTCTTATAGAGCGATTTGATCTTTTTCGAACAATAAAATTTTATCCATGTCACTTACTTTTTGTTCACGGTAAGTTACAGAAGAACACTATTGACGAACATAGTTACATATGACATTAAAAGATCGCTTGAAATTCGAATCCTTGTTTTATCTTAGGAGTTCAAAGACTAGACAAACAAAATTACTATTGTTTACTTATACAATCTATTAAATATACTTTTATCACTATATGATGTACAATTTTAAGGAAAATTATGCAATGTCAAATGGAATTATAAGAAATTAATCCAATTTAAAAACGACAGAATTCAAATACTATTATTATTAATTTCAAACAAAAAGGATTAAAATCCGAAAAGGAATTTTATGGAATTAAGTAATAATACACCTTCCTTATCCAACTTCATTAACTTTTAAAGCACCTTCCACGCATTTAATATAAAAAAAAATTATTTGCATCGCAGCTAAAATAATTAATTCCCAGCTGATCATGACCAATAGCCTAATCGGAAAAAAATTGTGTTAATATCTTAGAAAAACGCAGAAAATTTGTGTAACGATTAGTATCTCGTATAACTATTTGCGGATAATGTGTAAATAAATGATGATGAAATTATTTGGCTTATCATCATAAATTATTTTATCTTCCAAAAGCGCATAATGTCTTCCATCTGGATCAAACTTCCGCTCGGGTTTATAAAGTGTAGCTTCACTCCGGCTCTTGCTTGCGAGTTCTCAGACCAGCCAAGTTAGCCATGAGCTACGAACTCACATGATACCCACGTTCAAAGTCAAAATCTCAGGATCAATTAAAATTCTTTTGTAAAAGGTCTCAAAAAGAATCTTATGTGTTATTTCTGTAAGGGTTTTGGAAAAACACAAACACTAGACCAAATTGGTTTCAACCGTAAAAGGATATATTATTAACGTTAAGTTATATTTGAGAAACTCAATACAGACGAAATATAAAAATCTAAATAGTTTTGTTTCCCAAATTGAAGAAGAATGCGTGTTATAATCTGGATTCCAAACAGCATCTTTTTACTCTTAAGAATAACCTAATCAATATCTTATTAAGAAGTAACAGGTATTGATGACTGTGACAGTTCTACACTTCGAGAACTACAGATGCCCAGAATATGAACTTATATTTAAACAGAATATTAAATTAAATGATAAATGGTAGTCAATAATTAAATGATTATTAATAAAACTACAATAGTTCAGCCTTTTAATGCAAAACTCTAACTTGGTAATCAGATACTCCAACTTTAACTTAGAGTAGTTTTACTATTTTTTTTTTTTTTTTTTGCAGAAATAAATAAATAAAAATAATCTAAGAAACTTAGAAGGACTAGAAATGAGCTTGTAGATATCTTTGAGATTCAGAACATAATATTGATAAAAATATTTTTTAGAAGAACGATAATCTTCAAAATAAGAACATACTCTTAAAAACTTAGTAATGGCAATATTACACATGGTTTAAAATAATCCTTGAAATCTTTCATATTAAATTATAAGAAAACTGTCTATAATTAAGATTGACAAATCCTTCAAATATTTTAAAATTGACACAATATCCAATTGGGGAATAAATTTTTTTTCATTAAATCAGAGAAAGACATTTTGTTAATCATACATTCATCAAAAGAAAAAAAAATTTATTCGAAATTGGTCTTTAAAAGCCTAACTATTAAGACAATCATCCTTCAATAAAAAAAAGAAACTATATCTCTTTTAAGATATAAAAGAAAGGGTTCTTGTGTTCTATACTTTTTTTTAAATTTAATTTGAAAAACGGTGTGTAACAGAGGCCCTTAACCTTTCACACTCATTAACATATATTGAACAGTTTTAAGAATACACTTCGAAAAAATATCAGGAAGGTAATTTGATTTTCTAACAGCTTTTTACCTAATATATTCGAAATATACCACATCGTGCAAAATTCATTGGTTTAAAAATTCTTATGTTCAGAAATTCTTTCATTCTATACCTTTGACTGTTTTATTTTATCTAATAAAGAATAAGTTTTCTTACAATAAAGCACAAAAATTTTCTATTTTTTTGTACTTTTCATTGTAAATTATGTGTGGTTTGCCTTACCTTTAAGAAATAAAGAACGCCCGAAGCATTTACAAAAATATAATGTAACAATTAAAATTATTCATTATGTAAATTGTCTAAATTTAAAAAAAATATATCTATTTTAAAACATATACCTAATAAATGTTCAAATTACGAAAAAGAAGCAATAAGCTTTTTAAGTAAATTTTACAAATAATAAAAAAAATGTATTTGAGATCTTCAAAAGGCGTTTGCTCAAAACGTTCAGATAAATTATTTATTTTTATACGTCTGCGACTTTCCAAATGTTTCCAAAATGCCAGCGTCTAAATATTTTTGGTATTTTGCAGCTCATTTCAAATATGTATATTGCAAGAAATATTTGAAATTTACGACCAAATTTACGAAAACCGAAGTAATTAAGTTAAATGTAACAGAAAGATTGCTTTGTGTGTGGGAAATTTAAAAAATGTTTCATCTGCTTTTAAAGCAATGGCCCAAATTATATAGTAAATTTAAAATATATATTGAATATTTTCAAAATTAATAAAATATTTAAATTCCTTTTTTAAGCAACACGTTTTATTAGAAGGAAATTTTAATTGACATAAAAAATATTAAAAATAAAGATATAAATGTATCAAGATGACGTGTATTAACAATATGAATTGAAATGTTTGCTTGTGACTAAAGTAATAATTTTTAAGCAACTTCATTCAGAAATAATGAACTAACTATCAAACAGTTCATCAAAAGCGTACATAGAAGTTGTTAACTATTTAACAGTTATCATTAAATAAGTAATCAAATAAAGTTCAATATAAACACAAGGCTTAAATCTTCATGAGGTTTCAAGATAGAATTCATTCATATACTGCTCAAAAATTGATACAATTGAAAATTTCTAGAATAATAATCTGTCGCTATAAAGGCATGATTACAAAATGTGAACAGAAAAATTCAACTCTTAATTTGGATGAAATCCAATTTCTTATTATTAGATTACAGCAGTTCATTACCAGCACCGAACGCTGAGATTCAAGCATACTCTTTCCTTCTCATTCACCTGATCTCTCCTTTTCCCTTGCGAGATTGCCTTTCCTTCTTCTATGTTTCCAAAATAAGTTATAGAATTAAAAAAAAAAAAAAGATTGGCTCAAAAATAAAATTTTCCCAGTTTTTAACATTAGAACAATAAATGATTTGCGGAATATTAGTTTTGTACTTTTGCATGCGTCGAAAGTTATGGATTCCTCTTATCAATATTTCATTTCATTTGCAATTTTAAAAATTTTATGATTTTAATTACAATGGTAGGGAAAGCAGAAGTAAAATCAATATTTCTGTGCGAATGAACATTTATATAATATTAAATATTACATTTTCTTACTGGGTTGTCAAAGCATTTATTATCATCTTAAATTAAATGTTTGAGGATCATTAGTTTCTTGTAAAATTTTGGAATGTAAATTAAACTTATTTGAAAAATTAATGTTTTTGATTTATATTTACAGAAGTACATTAATGTGGCAGTGAAGTTGTTTTCATTTTTTTATATTATCGTTAAAAATCAAAAGATATACTTGAAAGTTATTATTGTTTTTTTCAACAAAATATAACCTTATTTTCATGCTCATGTTTATTTTTTTACAATGGCTCTCTGTTGAGGAATTTCAAAATTTATATTATTAATACTGAATTCTTAAGTAGTCTTTCTTTATATAAGTGTAGATAAAATTATATAACTAGATTTATTTCATTTATTTTTCTTACTGGTGAACTATGTTTTATCATTACATCTGAAGTTGAAATATGTTTTAAATGACAGCATTAAAAATGGTAAATTTGGCATAAAATATTGAAATGTTTAAAACACTTTGGTGTGGTAAATTTAAAAAGAAGATAAATTATTTTTATTTGTGTATACAGTCTCAACTGTAAAAAAAAAAATGCACAAAAAGTAAAGAATAAGGGAGTTTGCATTTGGGTTTATCTAAAAGTGAGTGAATAATTTGATAAATAATTTTTAATACCATTAAAAATATTATTTAGATTAATTTCTGTTTCTTTTTTAAAAAAAAAAGTATGAGAAAATGTCTCCTTAGTAAAAATTCACATGGTTCGTTACTTTAACGATCAGAATGAAAGAGTACATTATTTTTCTTTTCATATTTCGATATATTTTAATTTTATTCTTAATTTTTAGCTATCAGTTTAAACATAACTTAAGAAAATTTAAGTTTGAAATTTTATTTTATAAAAATTGTTTTTTTTTTTAACTTTGTTTCAGGTAGAGAGTTTCACTTTATATGAATTAGTGGATTTTCACTTTATAAAATATTTCGGATCTTTTGTAACATCGTTTCAGATACATCAAAATAAGTAACAGAAAAACTATTCATACAAATAGATTTCCCTCAACGCAAAGACGATGAAAACAAGCAAACCAATAATTAATTTTTTTTTAAAATTCTGTTAAAATTTTTTGAAATTTCTTTTCGACCACGTGTCCCACGAGAAGTGGGACATATATAATTATTTATCATGCGTAAAAATTAATAAATCCTAAGTTATAATTCCGAAACATTTGTTTTATTTATTAATTATAACAAAAATATTTTTCGGTAGTCCTTACATGATATCACATAATTCACCTATAACAAATGAGAAAATGTATTGTTTCAATTTTACTGATTTCTTAAGACTAGAACCAATCTTCTATTATTCCATAGATGCGATGTATTTTTAAACGAATTTTTTACACTTACTTATCGTATAAAAACAGAATTAGGTGAATAATGAAAATTGTAAATGAATTAAAATTTAAAAAATGCATACTCCATGAAAATGTACTGTTTGGTCACCTTTGGATCGGCATAGTGCACCGGTTGTTTGGTTCCCACTTTCTCCAAATTTAAACGGCCCGTTTATTTTTCAGAGAGGGGAGGGCTCTTTAATCTGTGTGTATGAAACACCTATTGAGTTTGAAAAGGATTTGTTTGCAAGAGTCATCTTAGCTGCTGCAGATTTCCAAGAAAAATCACATATTTTTCTCAGTGTTTATTCGTCAGGGCAACATATGTAACGCTTGTGAGATTGGAAACATTGTACATCTCCCATAACATTATGAAATGGAATAATTATCTACAGTCCTTGTAATATTTATGAGTAACGAATGTTTCTTATAAATGTTGTGTTGTATAATTTCTTTAAATTTGCTACCTCTCTGCTGAAAGAGGGTAAGACGTCATTTCCTCCGGTTACATCCCTAGACTTACTACTATTGCTATGCAATTCTCAATCCATTTAAAGTGTTCTACCTTCCCTTTAATAATGAAATAACTGAGAATTCGAGTCTATATCAAATTAAAAAATAAAAATTAAATTTAACTATCAAAAATGATTAATTATATTCAAAATAATAAACAAATTATTTAAACTGATAACAGGAATTTTGCAAATCGTATAAG
>BMAW01132230.1:0-10989 GCA_019974015.1 Nephila pilipes | reverse complement strand
ATGTCCAACCTCCTCCTTCCTCCATCCAACCACTAGGAAATGTATATTTATATGTATATGCTAAGGATATACATTTATATGTAATATATGATATATATGCTATAATTTTACATGCATATAAGGATATAGAGCATATACATATTATACATATACTTCATATGTGCATATATAAGGATATATATATACATATACATGGTTACATATATTCATACGCATACATAGGCTGATATATTATATTACATACATATACATATAGAGAGGAGAGAAGGATATAGACATACACATATGTATACATGACATATGAGACAGAGAGCATATACATGAGAAGGAGACATGATGAGAGAGATACAGATATATGAGAAGAGAGCATATAATATAAGATATACATACATACATACATATACATATACATGTTATTATATACAGAGCATATACATATACATACATTACATATAAGCACACGTGCAACCGAACCAGCCAATACCCAGGCATGGACATTTTCCAAAGCGAAAAATAGAGAAATTTACCTTACTTAGAATTTATATCGAGAGATTTCTTTAGATCATGTGGTATTGAATGAAGGCAATGTGTGCGAGTGAGTGAGTAAGTGATCGAGAACATTCTCCATATCAAAGAATTAATAAACTCTATTTTGGAATATAATAGACTACTTAATTACTTTATTAGTGCTCTTGAACTTAAGTTGAAATTTAGATTTGTAGTTCGAGTAACATTTAAGATAACCGAGGAGACGCGTAATACGCGTCTCCTCGGTTATCTTAAATGTTATGATCACGTCTCAAATGGTAACACCAACTTGCCTCAGCAACACCATTTGTCATAAAAAAAACGGGTACTTTTTGATCCACTCTCGTACAATACATAGATTTTTTTTAATGTTTAAGTAAACGTGCGAAGCTATATTTTGAGCATTTATGCTGGCACTTCATTCAGGAAAATGAAAATTGTAAGTTATACTACTTATATGCTCAGAATTACAAACAAAATCATGTTTTTCCCTCTCCTTAACTACTTAAAACTGTACCATACCTTAAATTGCTGGACTTGGGACAGAAAACGTGTGTTTTGATACTTTTAAAAGAATATTTACTCCCTTTTTTTGAATTACTTAAATTTTTAGGATATAAATTGACCTTTCGGTTTGTCCCATAAGTAATTGTTTGTTTGACCTTCTGGAAGGAAGAAAAAGAAAATATCAAAGAAGATACAATCAATGGGAATAAAAACAACCAGTAATATTTCCATAATAATTGAAGTTTGCCCTTGTTCAAGTTTCCCATCAAAATGGGATTCAAGTATCCTGACCTAACCGTTTTGATTTTGCCAAGAAATAACAAAGAGAGGAAAATGAAACAAAACTGCTAATGCTATTATAAAATGCGTGTGCGTTAGGAAATCTAGCGTATTCTTCTTAATTTGAAGAAACAACAAGCTAACAAAAACATAATTTTCATTAATTTCAACTCCAGTAGAATATACAGTATGTCCAAAAATTTCCTGTACTGACGATTTTCGTAAAATCATGATACAAAAACAACGAACTTTAAAACAATTATTTTAATGTATTTGCGAAATGCGATGTTAACGTAACGTAAATAAAAAAAATGTGCCTGCATTTACAAGCATTAAAAATTTCCACCCTTATCTAACACATCGATCAATAACTCCAGAGTCTAACATTGAAAACAACATTTTTTTTGCAAAATTTTTTTTTATTCATCAACATAACACCTTTTGTTAATCACCTTTTAGGGTGATACAATCGTTCCAACGCTTTTCCAAATCTTTTTTTTTTTTTTTTTTCCCCCAAAAAAGTTTTTTTTTTTTTTCGCAAGAAATCTTTTTTGTTGCGAGTAAATAGAGATAAACAGCTTTCTGAATCATCGACTCGTTGCTTTTTTTGTTTCATCGAAAGCAATCGCGGCACCCACTTGGAAAAAACCTTTTTCACTTCACTTCAAAAAACATTTTTCCTGGTCCGATCGACTTAAAATTTTGACACGTTTCAAGCAAAGGTTAGTACTCTAGAAAGACCTGGTTACTGGTTTACTACGAGCGCCATCTCTGGGTTAGTCTCGGGAGTTATTGATCGATGTGTTAGGAGTCAAAGCTGAACATGTTTGCGAATATTTTTGAGAAACGCGTTTCACGATGCTGGGAGATACTTTTTGCATCCTTTGAATAATATGGCAATTTTCGAATCATTTACTGTTTCAGGATTATTTTCATAAAGCTTTGTGAGCGTCACTGAGTGGCTGAGATCGCTGGCGGCAGAATTCTATGACGAAGGAATTTCAAAGTTTGTCCACCGCTATGATAAGTGCCTCAATTTGTTTGGTGACTATGTAGAAAAGTAGAATTTTAGTCGCTCTTTCTGATGTATATAATAAATTTTTTTTCTTGTATTTAGTTTCTTTTTAATTCCAAAACGTTCCTTACTTTCTGAATAGCCCTAAACTATGTTAGAAGAGCTTTTCACCATTATAATAAAACTAATTGCTTAAAAATTAGTCGTTTTCGTCCAATAAATTTACGAATCGTCAGCATGTGAACTTTTAGTTTATGTTGTATTTCTTAAATTTTAACCAAATAAAACTTTTTAACCCGATGTTTTGTTTTTGCTGTATGTGGGTGTGTAGAAGTTATAAATATGAGCATTCTGCAATGCAACTATTAAAATAGTATGAGATTTGTAAAAATATTTGGGTTGTTCCCAGTCTCCCTCATGTTCTGGTGCCCTGGTCACCACTCACTCTAAATGAAAAAAAAATTTGATTTCATAAAATTGCCATAAAAATATTTTTATGTAGAACTCATGAATTTATAGTGTACATTTACTAGAGTGTTATGTGTTTGTTCTAATATTTCTTATTTCCCTCCACAAAATTTACTTTTAGTGTGAAATTCACGAAATTGACAACAAAAGTGTGTTAGAATATAGCAACATTTTGTTTTCAAGTATAACTTAAGGTATCTGCATTCATTTTAAAATGCTAGAGTTGTTCAAAAAGTATCCTTTTTCTACAATAGATGTAACTACTAAGTATAGTTACTTTTAGTATTTGTCTTACCACTGCGAGCTGCCATTTGTTAAGCGACCCGAAACAAACTTGACACTGGTTTATTGGTTAGTTTTCATTTGTGGAAGCAATTTGCTGCCAAATCAAAATTTGGTCACTGTCGTGTGGAGGTGTCTCTGTCGATGAGACCTGGATTAATCATTATACACCGGGAGCTATTGAAACAATAGGTTGCTTCCAGTGAATCTGCTCCATTAAAGGTCTCATCGACCAGAAAAGATATGGCGAGGAGTTTTTGAGACATTCATAGATTTCTCAGGAAAAAGGGAAACGAACCGTGGACAATACTACAACGAGTTACTCCATTCCCATTTCTATTCCTAACACGAGTACTCAAAAAAGAATAAAGGAGCACCATTTAATATTAGTAACATACACAATGTAGGGCAATTGAAGATTTAAAGACCAGAAAATGGAGAAGAAAGGAGCAAGAGGTAGGAAATAATATTTTTCACACGTTTTTGTCACACGAGCAGCTGTTTCAATACTTTCGCATCACAAAAGAATTCTGCTTTTGTAACATTCATTGACCACGTGGTCTACGAAAGAGAACAATAATGGTGTGCCGAAAAAAATCATTGTGGCTGATTTTTTTTTCCGTTGTCAAACATAAAACCATCAGAAGTGTTCTTAAGTATCTAAAATTTGGTTCTGTGATAAAAAAAAAATTATTATCCGTTTTACAAAGAAAAAAAAAGAATTGTTATTACAATAACCTCTCTGTAATCTGGCATTCGATGGTTCAGTACATTCTATAACCTGACACCGATTGAGATAGTGTCAGATTTTGTCGTGTGGATTCAAAAATCTTGACATTTACTGCTTTGTCACGACATAGCGCGGCTCATATTTTCTCCAGTTTCTCATAACTGTCAGTTTTTATTTCAGTTTAATGTTTTCTTATTTTATATATCGCATTTTAACAATATTACAACTGTATATATCCAGTGTGCGACGATCATCCGTCATTATTTGGCTCTTGTGCCATATTTCAATCTAATATATTAATCAAAAATAATTAAGCTCCATTTGAAGATTCGCAAGAACGAAGCAGATTCTTTATCATCACCAGATAGAACTAAACAGATTCTTTATCTTCACAGTGTGTGTGCATGCGTGTATAGAAATCTAAGGTCTCTCTCTAGAATCTCAATCTAACTCCAAATCTTAATTCATGATTTAAATGAGAAATCTATCTAAATTGTCCAGTCGTTCTTAATTCCATAACTCTCTTCGACAGTAACTACGCAGCTTAATACTGTTGGTGGAACTTTTCTCAATCCACATAACTAACAGAAGAATCTCAATGACAATTCTCCAATCACGAGTTCTTATCCTCTATATCCCTCTTATTTTCTATTAATTGCATTTCATTTATATATAATTATATCTAAACCATTTTACTTCACCTCTATCTTCATCTAATTTACCTCACCTCATTTCGTTTTGATTGAGAAGAAATCGTATTTTCATGCAGTTCGATTAGTTGAAAATCGCCGAGGTTAGTGAAGAGAAAATCGCGAATAGCCCACCTTCACAAGCGTACTGTAAAATTAAATGTTTTCGAACCCAGCAGGTATTCAATAGCTCGTCACAATTTGTTTCGACTGTCGTTGTACTGTATTAATTTTTCTTTTGCGTTGTTTTTTTTTTTTTATCAATGCAAGAATTCAATTGAATTAATTATAAATTTTTGAATTAAATTTTGAAGTTGCCAGTATGACGAGAAATACTTTTCCAAATATCTATATCGTCTGCATAGGTTCAGGATTAGCCTAAACACATTAAGGCTTCCGTCTGCCCGCCATTTTGATTTCGTGGACGTATTGTTAATCCTATGGAATTTCGAATTTAATTCTCACATTTTACTATTTGATCAATTTGAATGCAATAAAGTGCATCCGAAAGAGCAAAAAATAATGAATGCTTTTGTGGAATTACTTTTTTCCACCGATTCTTAAAAGTATTTTTATCCCTATTTTAATGATTCGTTTTTGAGTTTTCCGGTCTTTAAAAAATATTTTTAAATACTTTTCAGAATCGGAGGGGAAAAGTAATGTCACGGAAACATTCATTATTTTTTGCTTTTTCAGATGCACTTTATTGCATTCAAATAGCTCAAATAGTAAAGAAGTAAGAATTAAATTCGAAATTCCATAGGATTAAATTTACGTTGACGAAATCAAAATGGCAGGTAGACGAAAGCCTTAAATACAAGTTTTAATCGCTTAAATTTTCATCTGAAGTAACTAATATTCAGTATCTGCGTTAAAATTTATTGGCATTCGATTATTCGGCGAAATCGCTTATTCGACACGACCCTGGTCCTGAAGAGACAACATTTTTTTTCCTTCCGATTTCTTTAATAAATTGGATTGGAATGAACTCTCAAAAATGTTAATTATTCTTTGACATCTGGCTTAATTTCGTAGAATTAAAATCCACTGACACAAAATTATGTTGTAGAAGAATATGTTTTCGGAGAGCATTCGAAAGAGCAAAAGAAATCGAACGAAAATATTTTTTTGAAAGTAGATTTCTCCTTGAAGAGTTAAATAAATATCTAATGATGCATTCCATCGTTTTCCAATCGAGGTAAGCAATATTTCACGTATTTTAAACCTTTCGTTAACGGCACACATATTCGATTATGACTCTCCATTGTATTCGAATCGCAGAAGCGGAACTTGAAATTCGATGTTTTTCCGCCAAGATGGCGAGCGAATACGCCAGAAGAGCATGCCAAGCGGAACGTTGTTAACGGGATCAGAGATTTATTAGTTTTATTTTCATGCTTTTGGTAATTTATTCCACCTTTTAGAATAATTTTACGGGATAAGATGACTCAAGCGTTTTTAGAGTACGATGTGACATTTCTTTCTTTTTATTAAACAAAAATTGCGCGTTATTAGAAGTAGAATCTAGTAAATACGAAAAAGAAATTGCAAGGGGAAAAAGGCCAATTAAATTTTTTGAAAATGAAGTTAGTTTATTATTAATTTTTTGTTGAAGTCATCAATCTTTGTTGAAATTTAGTATATGTGTCACAAAATGTATACTTTAATAGTGTGTTTTTAGATCCAAAGTTAATGACACTTTGAAATTATGCTCATTTTTACATCGTCTTAAGAAAGTTCAAAACATTCCTGTAATTTAATGCTTTAGAAAAAATGTTCTTGTTAGAAAGTGATCATTGTTCTTATAATTTTAAAAAGCAGTTATATTATGCTGAAGAATCATTATAATAGATCATGGCTCATTCAAGTTTAAAGTGTCTAAATAATCTCAGTATAATAAATTGTTCGTTAACTGAAACTGAATGGTTTTTTTTTTTTTTTTTTTTTTTTTTTTACATTTACAAAACTTGGAAAATACAGTTAGAAAGGAATATTTGTTATCTGTTATTTTTTATTAGTAAACGTTTTTAGACAATACTGCATTGGATTAAGAAACCAAAGATAATTATATGGCAATCTATAAATCCATCTGGATTGTTATGATATTTGAAGATTCATTTTAAATAGATATATGTTTAATATATATTTTGCATGTCAGTATTCATATTTCTGGATTGATATCATATAATACTAGATGCCTATTTATGCATTCAGAACTTCTCATCTGAATCGTTGATACAACATCTCGACGTATCATATAGAAACCAGAAATTTATTTTTTATACTATTTTAGAAAAATGCATCAGTATATAAGATTTCACATTCCTTGAAATATTCGTTTTTTTTTATTTTATTTGGATGTAGTCATCAAAAAAAGAGGGAATCAGAGAAAATACTTAAGGCATAGAGTTTATCGAGAATTAATTGCAAGGTCCGTCATGGCCCTCGTATTTGCTTCTCTAATTACGACGTTAATAATAAAACTAAACTTATTGAAATTAAACTTTTCCGTCACGAAGACTGCATGGGGTGTTGGATGTAATAATTATATGAAATTTTTTGAACGACAGATAGTTCAGATGATGCCCCAAGATTTATTGAAAAATAATACAGAAGTCACCGATGGAGTAATCGCCACTTTTCCGCTACAAGCAAAGCCATACAGCCGCGGCAGCCAGCGACCGCGTAAAGCGTACGTCGCGCTACGCCGTAACGCATGCGCTTACAAGCACCGCGCCTTGCAAACCAGCAATTAGTTTGATTGATTGATTGTTTATTGGCGCCACACACTTATATAATCGTGAGGCTGGTATCTCCCTCTCCAAGATTCCACGCCGTGCCAACTTTGAGAGAGACGTAGAACCTCGACAAATTAAAATACGCCAATCCCGCAACACGACGAGTGTTTAGTGGCATCCGGAATCAGATCCGCAACCACCGGTCCACCGCAGCCACTGGAAATTTGATAACTGTTCTCTTTCGTCTCCCGTGTAACCGCAATATTCTCTAATTCATCATCAGGATTCTTAGACCCATATAAATAAATCGGAATAGAAATCGCCAGCGATTTTCAAATGCACTTTTAACTACTTTTCGAAAATTGTTCATCGTTATAGAATTTCAGAAACATCCGCTTTTGTATTTAAATTCTATTTAAAACTTATTGTGTCTTGATTAACTTCGACAATTTCTGCATTAAAACGTAAAAGCAAGTATAACCGGAACTGGAAATAATGGTTCCCAGATAAAGGTCTCGCTACTTTTGAGTTTATTGAAACCATTTTCTTGCGCTAAAATAATACAACATTTTGGACACTTTGTTGAAGTTTAATTCTCAATTGCTTTTTAATTGAAATTATTACGAAACAGTCAAGCATACGTGGCAACAGACACAAGAATACATATGTACATGACATGTTATGATGCAATAACCTTATAACACAATAGAATTTTTCTTAGTGCGATAATACCATCGGTTGAATTAAAGAGCCAAATCTAGCTATGCCACGCCACACAATGGGTATATAGGATCTAGACATCTGAAAGTGAAAAAAAAAGTTAATTTGTGGAACGGTCGAAAATATAAGTATCCTTAGGTTATCTTGGGCATATCACCCGTATTAACCAAACAGTAAGATCCTATGGAGAAAAAAAGATTACCTCGAAGTCATGACGTTCTCGCGCTTAGCAAAAGACAAGCCCTGATGGATTTGAATACCTTTAATAGTTGTAAGTCAATTACATGAAAAAGGATATATAATATTATTTTTGCAAACTTTCTAACAAAGCTTACAACGAAACATTCGACGGATTTATGGTGACGTTTAAGGCAGATATAGAATGAAAAGGATTTGTAATTAATAAAAGTGTAAGAAATGTATTTGAGGGTTGTATTCCTATCACTGGCTGCGCTACGCCGCCCGCCTTCGCCAACGGCTACGCTACGCTGCTTACCGCGCAGCCTGGCAAACACCGCCGCCCGTACACAAACCGCCGCCGCTTCGCCGCTGCACCACCATTGCCGCCCGTACAGCGCGCAGCCAGCCCGCCGCGCTTCGCTTGCGAAAACGCATCGCCACCTGCCTGCACCTTTTAAAAGCGCGCGTAAAGTACCGCGTAAAACACCTGCATCGCGCTGCCAAAACACGCGGCAGCGCCAACGGCATGCCGGCGCGTGGTGATACGCTGTACCATACCATGCGCTGGCAAACCGCCGCGCACCGGTACTGGCCATGCCGCCGCCGCTTGCTTGGCAAAAGCGCGCCATCGCCGCGCCAGCCATGCCACCGCCGCGTACGCGCCCGCGCCGTACGAAACACGCGCATTGCGCGTAATACACGCGCATGGCACCACTGCGCTTATGCAAACTGCCGCGCACATGCAGCGCCGGCGCGCCTGCCGCGTTGCATCGCTGGCCCCAGCGCGGCAGCGAAGCAGCGCTTTCCGCGGCGCAGCACAGATATATATGCAGACAATAATTTATAGATGCTGTATAATATTGCAAGATTATTATTTTTTTTTGTTTAGAAACGCATATTCTTTATAGCATTAAATTTTTCAGTGTTTTAAAGATATCAGAAACACCATGGCATCTAAAAATAACAACAAAAAAAAGTGTCCATTCATTGTTACAGGTTAGAAATTTGTAATAATAAAAAAATTCCTTCCTACTGAATGAAAATAAGATAATCATTTATTAAAGTCAAAACGCCCTACATGTTAAATGTATCGATGTCCGTTTACTCTCAATAACTAAACTAGTTTATTTCATGTAAGTGTTTGTCTCTTTAATGTGTATAAACTGGTTCAATGGAAGAAGAGAAAAAAACATCGATATATATTTAAAATATCAAAACACAGTTGTAATGTCTAAAGAACTTGGTATGGAAAAGTAATGTAAATGCTCTTTGTTGCACATAATCAAGAGCTGGATTTGGAGAAATGTGCAAAACTCCATTCTGAGTTTTGGGTGCAAATTCAATAAATAAAATATATAAAATTGTTCAGAAATAATAAAAAATAATACAATTTAAATATCTATTTATAATAAGCTTTCTGTTTGCCTCAGTGATACTTAAACATTTTTGGTTTGCGATCCCACTCCAAGGATAATATTTTCGAAAGATCCCTCTCCCTTCCAACCATAGTGGCCGCGGTAGCTTAGTGGTCATGGTTCCGGATTCGTAGCCGGCTGTTTTCGTTCAGTCGCGCGTTCGATGCTAGGCCACTAAAGACCAGCCATGTTGCCTGGGCTGTTGCACATTAAATCCGTCGGGGCCCAAAGTCTTCCCGTTGCCGTGGTGTGGAAGTTAGGAGTTTAGTTTAGATTTTATTAACGTCGCACTAGAAGCAACATGAGGGTTATTGGCGATGAACCTCGGTCAAGTGACGAGGACGACACCTGAGCTCTCACCGACCTCTCCTAGCTTCCACACCACTCCAACTGGAGGAATTTGGGCCCCAACAGATTGAAAGTGCATCAGCCCCCGGCAACACGGCGGGTCTTTAGCGGCCATGGAAGTAAGGAGAAGGGGGTACCAGCTCAGGTATTTCAAGCCGAGTTTCAAAATTACGAGGTCCGTCGCCAATAGTCCTCTTGTTTCTTCTAGTGCGACGTTAAAAACTAAAATAAGAAAATAAACCCTCCCAACCATAAACACGTTTTAAAAAAATTATTTTGCTTAAATTCTATATTGTAATTTAAAATCTAACAAATAAATGAACTTAAAAATTCTAACTTATATGATGTTTAGTAAAAACTTTTGTTAAATTAAAAGGAAATACTCATAATATTTTTATTATTAACAAGTATACTTTTGTGTCTAATTTACATTTTATAACAAAAATTAATTTAATCAATTTTTGAAATATCTCTGAACAAAAGGTATACTTGAAATAATAAGATTCATATTGAAATCGTACATATACAGAAGAAAGCGAAAAGTAGAATTTTAGAATTTGTTCCAAGTGCAAAAAGTATTATATGTATAACCATATATATATATATATATATATATATATATATGTATATATATATATATATATATATATTATATATATATTTGCTGAATCTAAATTAAAACCTGGTGGCATACCGCTTTTTGCCGTCGCCGTAAAAGCGCTGGCACTTTTAAAAGCCCGCTGCATGCCTGCATGCAAGTAAGCGCCGGCATAGGACGCGCCCGTAGCGCGGCAAGCGCCGCGCCCGGCGCCTGCTGCAGCTGCAACGCTACGCGCCACGCGTGGCTATACCGCGCTGGCTGGCGCAGCGCGCCGTAAAAGTAAAAAAGCCACGCGGCAGAAACGCGCGCCCGCGCAGCGCTGTACGCGCACCGCGCATAAAGGCCCGGCACGGCAGCCGCGCAACGCGCTGGCCGCTTAAAACAGCGCGCAGCGGCGCGGTCGCTTACCGCCGTAAAAGCCGCCGCCGTATGGCGTGGCAAAATACCGTAGCCGCCGTAAAAATACGCATGGCAAAGCAAACGCGCGCA
>BMAW01132229.1:368384-472392 GCA_019974015.1 Nephila pilipes | reverse complement strand
TACCTGTCTTTCCGATGAGGTTTGAAAAAAGAAAATTGTTTCAAATGCCATTAAAACAAAAATGTTTTCTTCTCCTTACTCGAAGAACCTATTCCTCCCAAAAACTTAGTGGTTTATCTGTTTTCAAAGTAAAAAAGAGGAAAACAAAAGCCTGCTTCAAGTTAAAGTAACATCTTAAACTATTACTTGTATCTTTGAGTAGAATTTATTCACGGCGTCGTTCGGAGGTATAGGCAATATAGGTAGAAAGAATGGACGCTTTTACTCGAGATGAGCTCAACTTCAAGTTGCATCACCAATATTTCTGACGGAAGAAAAAAGAATGTAATATAAAAGAGTAGGATTACCTTAAAAAAGTAAGGTTTTGTGATTCAATTTTGGTTCAAGTCATTCTATCCATAGTATTATTATTCTTGCTTTGGAGGAACTAAACTAGGAAAGGAAGTGCAGCAAAATATAGCTTGGGACATTTTAAACTTACTTTCAATTTTCACCAAATCGAAAGAAGAGAATGATATAAAAGCTTTTGAATTCTGATTTCCTCTTCTTAGTTTCTATATAAAATAAGGATGTATCTTTTTAAGGAAGGGCTAGTAAGCAGATAAATGTGAGCTGACTTCCAAATTTATTATTTCAGTAAGGGTAATTGAAAAGGTTTCCAATGTAAAATAATATGAAAATCAAGAAGGCTTTAAATGAATCAAAGCAAGAATTGTGAAGGAATAATATGAATCAAGGCTTAACAAAATTGAACTTTTATCCTCATTTGTGATTTTCCGATTATAAGGCTATTATTTTGGGGCGGTTTTTTTTTTTTTTTTTTTTTTTTTTTTTTGTATTTGAAAAGTATATTGGGATACAAACCTTTCTTTTATTTTGAAATCAAAGTCATGACACAGACATTCAGATACAGCATATAAAAGAACACTTTATAAAAAATCGATAGTGTGTAGATTAAACTAAGTTTTTATATATTTATTTGATGCTTTAATTAATATGTGCTGTGTGCACTTAGATGAAAATAAAATATCAATATTTAAAGAAATTAAGAAATAAATGTTCTTTAAGGTTACGGTGAAAAATGAACTAAATCGCAACATATTGTTTGTTATATAAATTTATATATTTATTCGTTATAAAAGTAATTTATTTTCGTTTATTACTCTAATAAATTTGAACCACTCCTTCTTAGCACAAATAATGAAGCGAAATTGATATCGTTATAAGATATCTGCATTGATTTAGTATAAAGTAGAAAATTAATTCTTTACAACTTGTTATATTTGATGCTTCTGTTTTCAAATTTTTCCATCTTAAAAAAATTAGGTGAATATCATCTATTTTTTCCTCTTTTTTTTACGTTTATTGAGCGCAAGAATTTTTCTTTAGTATTATTATTTGCTTTTTTCTTTTATAAAATATCTCTTTTAGAAAATTCAGAAGGTAGATTGTTATGGGGATAAATGTGTGACGTTGGGTTATTGATGATTTTCTCTTCACTAACCTTGAGGGCTTTAATTGAGATTGATTTCATGAAATAACAATTTCTTCCCAACTAAAATGAAACGTGATTATGTTAATTAGAATCAGGCGGAAATAAAGTGAAGTAATTCAGATGTAGTGATATATAAGTGAAGTGAAATTTAAAGAAAATACAGAGTGTGTGGTTAACTCTGAGTGTAGTTCTAACAAGAGGCCGATAATATCAAGAGTATTAATCGGTTATTGCCTGCGCAGAGGATTTGTCGGAGAAAGCAACCCTAACTGGAAGGATTTGGTAAGAGCATATAATTTCAGTGATATTTAAATTGGTTGGCTAACCGTGCAGTACAAAGAGATCCATAACCCATAATAAATTATAGTAATTGATAAATAAATAGTTAAGTTGGATTTGACTTGAGTGTCTATGGAGAAGTTATTGACTTTTATAGTTACATTTAATTGAACTATGGCACAAAAGTCGGATAGAATTAATCGTTCGTTACAAATGTACCGAAAAATTTTCAGAACACTTGATTAGTGTCTTGTTTCGTCTGTTAATTATTGTATCTTTACGTATCTATATATTTATCTCAAAAACTAAAATTATCTTTTTATATATATTTTTTTATTCGATGCCTAGAGTATTAAAAATACGTTATAAAAATAGCAGTAATATGTATGTGAGCACATAGTGTAAAGAAGGTGGCATTTTTTTTAAATGTTTGTTTTATAAGGTGTCTAAAAAGATATCTTCCATCATTGAAGATTGTTTTAACATGTTGTAGAAGTTGATGTAGCTTCCTTCAGATAAGAAACGAATGCGATTCGCAAACTTTTTTAAAGATGGTGCTAGAAGGACTTTCTAAGAGTATGTTATGCAAATTCATTCGGCAGTAAAATAATAATATTTAAAAAGAATACATCATTTTTTACTTAATTCAAATGGAGAGGAGATACCAATAATCACATTATCATCAAAAACTTCACTATCTTAAAATGTCTAATTTTTTTAAGCTTATACCTTCTTATAATCTAACAGATAATCTCTAAAATAGAAATAAATCAGGTACTCACGCAGAGTAAAGAAATTGTGTTACATAGTCTTTGCAACTCAATAAATCCGCAATTTTATTATTTTAAAAGGGTTGTATTAGAAACAAATAATAATAAAAGTGGGAGTATAAAGTCAAAAGTATTTTCAACACTTAGTGATTCATGTCAGTTAAACTTAATGTTTTTTTTCACGTAAATTCAAAATGAAAAGATTTTCAGAGAAAAAGATGAATTAAAATTTAGTTAACTTCTTTTTTTTTGCTTCTCTTATGATGAAAAGTTTAATAAATTGAAAATAATACAACAAATTTCAAAATCATTTACCATCTAATTTATATAAATTTACTTCAATAAACCTTATCTCTGAGTTTTGATATTTTTTAAATATAATATCTATGTTTTATTATTGTAGATATTTTCATTTATGAAATAGATATTTATTAATAAAAAACTGAGTCTTAGAATGTCATTAATATTATTTGATCCTATTATCCTTTTCAATAATTTTAAATACTCAAACTATTAAAGTAAAAATGAAATACACTATTTTCAAGTTTACTTACATAGTAAGCGAAAATCTTGACTAATCTATTTATACCTTATTTTATTTAGCAATTTTTTATGAAACCGTGAAGTAGAGTTGTAACATTGGGCTATTCGAGGTTTCTCTTTACTAACCTTGGGGACTTTTAATTGATATTGATTGCTTTTGCTAAACAACCTTTGCCCAACCAAAAATGAAACGTGAATATGCTGATAGGAAGCAGGTAGAAATGAAGTGAAGCGGGAGAGTTAGAAAATATATAAATTCCGACTAAAAGTCGCTATAGAGAAGCTGAGGGAGAAGATATAGAGAGGCTGAAGGAGAAGTGGAAAGAGAGGTTGCAGGAGGAGTTGAAAAGAGAGGTTGAAATAGACATCAGGATTAAAGGCTTAGTATTTACAGAGATTTAGTGTTCCAGATTGCTACATTAGTTGCGGAGTTTGAGTTGCTGTTGAGGAAGGATTAGTGGTAAGAATCTTTTAGATTACTATTGGTGGGTTGAATTTGGGTAGTAGAAATCTTCCCCTGGATAGCATATATAGTTGCTGTTATAGTAAATAGAAGTTAATAAATTCCGTAAATATTGTTCTAGTGTCTCTTTGATTGGTTATTGTGTCTTAGTGTTTAATAATTGAATCTAACTATGGCACAAGAGGCAGCCCGGATCGAGCAGGCGTCACTGAGTTTTTAGTTTAAATCTTTTCTATGAAACATGTTTAAAATATCTTCAATCTTCAAAGAAATTTGCATTCTATTATGTTCACTAATTTAAGAAAATGTTTTAAAATATTTAGCCCTTTGTTAAACATTTGTTATATGTAATTGTGATATATTAAAATAATTTCAAAGATGAGATACATTAACAAGGCTTTTAAAATCCAATTTTTTAACCTTTATTGAAACTTGCATGATGAATAATTGATTTGAAGAAAAATTTCTTTTTTAAATAAAATAAGTTGTTTTTTTTTATCACAACTCGTGTTTTTTTATTAATACCCAATATTTCTTTAATGTTGTGAATTGGGTAAAATGCTTTATTATTAGGTGTATAACATACTGATAATTTTTAAAAATAATTGATGTTACACAAGTTTCCAAATTTTGTCATCTTTCTAAAGTATATGTATTTAGAGAAACCAATGCTTGAATGACCATATGAAGGAACTTTGACATCACACACTTCTACATATATTTGAAATAATTGTTTAACACTTATTTGATACTGATAATTACTCATAATTGTTTGCATTAAAAATAAAGTAAACCCTTTATATATTTATAATATAAGCATATATATATATATATATATATATATATAATATAAGCATTTTTTTAAGAAATTTAATTTATGTAACTAAAATTTTCAGCTATTCATAGGAACAAATCATATTTAACACATATTCCTTTCCTTGTAAAAATATCTTCATTAGAAACAATTAATGTCACAATTGCACAATATAATACTATAAAGGAAGAATTCCTTAATATTTTTTTCGGTTTTGACATTCAAACATTACACTTAAGATTATACACTTTACTTAAAATAAATAACACAAGTTAAGAGTATTTTTAAGACGAAAGAATACTACTCAAAGTATTTTATTAAGAAAATAAGGTAGTAAAAATATAGCTTCGTTGACTTAAGCATAAAAGAAATAAGAGTAAGGTTTTCTCCAGTTTTTCCCAGGATGGTTGTGACGAACATTTTCATTATTAAATACAGGGTTATTCAAAATGATTCATCCGATTTTAAAATTCTATATTTTAAAAATAAAGGACACTGATTGATAAGTAATACATAAATATAAAGGAAAAATGGGGAAGTTTTTTTTTTACAAGTGTTTGATATAACTTTCTTTAGTTACACATATAATGTCAATTCGATATTTTAATTCCAGCCAAACACGAAGTTAAGTATCAATTATAATTGATTGTACAGAAGCTCAAATTCGCTGTTTCAGTTCACATAAATTTGCGGATAATAATGGCACATACACTTTAGTTTTTTTACAAACTTCAAAAGGAACTATTATAATTGGGTCATATCAGGTGACTTAGGTGGACAACTGTGTAACGTTAAATCATTTGGTAATTCCGACAGGTCCAAACGTGAGGTAGCTCTATGAAAGTTTCTAAAATAAGGTTAGTGCAATATTTTTCCGAGGACCACGTATTTTTCCCATTATAAAACTTCCTCATTTTGCTTTTGCATTTATGTATTACTTATCATTTTCTGCCATTTATTTTTGAAAATTTGAAATTTTAAAATCGGATGAATCACTTTTAATAACCCTGTATTAATCATATATATTTAACATATAATTTCTTACAAATAAGGTTAATCCACAAATGTAAATTGATAATAATCGTATTTATCAAAATCAAAACGATTCCAAAAATTATAATTTCAATCAATTTGAAATTATGTTGAAACAAGTTGAAACTAATTTTTAATTTGTAGTCCACAGTGGTCAGTGGTTGAAAAGAAGTTATTCCATTTCCAATATTGCTAACCCATTTTCCTCTTCAGCGAATTTTCTAAGTATAATCCTCTCTCGCTTAGAGTACATTGTGTAAGCTTAGAGCATCAAAGCATTAAATTCCTGGTGAAAGAAGACTATCTAGAAGAGGATAGAAAGCACTTTTTGATAAATAGCTTCTTGATATTCTCTCGAAATTATGCATTGTTCTTGCGAGTATCATCTCTCTCCTTACCCACCATCAGACAATATGAATAGGTCCTGAAAACCTCCTACATTATCCCTTCCCTCGGTGAACAAAATGATGCCTGAGGCAGCAGTATATGTCGAAAATATCAAAACAAGAACGAGTAAAAGAAATTCTTAAAGTGTGCAAAAAAAAAAAAGACTTTTTTACACTATAACCTCAAGGTAGAAAATAGATGGCGAATGTGAAATGGAACATCAAAAATGGAACAGTCATATTGGGTTCTAGGATAACGATGATATAGGAAACCTTAAAGCTTTTAGAAGGGTTCGAAAACATGTTTTTCAAAAAAAAAAAAAAAAGGAAATATAATTTGAAATATCAGATTACTCTTTCTTACCCTCCTTTTCAGCATGTTGTTGGGTCCACTGATGGTCTCTTAATGGCAACTAAACAAATTCTTATTTCCAATTGCAATTTGGGGTTAACAATTCAGATTTCACTAAACAATGAAGACTACATTTTTCGGGTATAAAAATAAGAATATAATTTCTTTTCATTGATAGCTAACGCGTTTTAAACTTCGGTTTTTAATAAGCACATAAGAAATACTAGTGTGATATGATTTCATTCTTTTTTGTTTTTCATCTTCAAACTGAATAATTAGATGTATCATCTTGCTAGAGTGGATTTTCCCCAGGATATTGAAAAATACAGTTTTCATAAAAAAATTTAATATTTCTAAGATATTGCAAAACGTTGAAAAATGCGTAACCCTTGATATTAAAATAGCAGTATAACAACATATAAAATCTCTTCTACGCGTTTCATTAAAAAAAAACGATTTTTAAAACCATAAGGAAACTGTGTTATTATTAGAATCAATTTAAGTAAGGCTGATTTTAAATATTTAAAATAACTTGAACTTTTCACGCATTTTACGTACCGTTCATTTTCGTGCATAAATCTAGAGTTTGAAGCTTTTTCCAAGGTTGACTTATATATAGATCTACTTCTTCACGAAAAAAGTAGGTTTATTTCCTTTAGCCATGTGAAAGCGATGATCCACTGAATATAGCATTTTTCGATCTTTTTAGATTACACACACACACACACATATAGCAAATCTCGCTACAACGATATCCTCTATAACGACAATTCTCTCTATTACGATACTTTTAAAGAAAATCCAACTGATGTCTACGAATTAAACGCTATACAAAGAAAATATGGATAAATTGTGGTTGGACCGTTGGTTTGGATTCTCAAGTTACTCTCTCTGTCGAAAAACTTCATCGAAATTTTGCAATGCGCTTGCTGACATAACTACGGTAAGGAGAAAATGCATTTCTTGTAAGGAGGAAATAATAATTGTGTGCAGTGAGGAAAAGACAGACATGCATTTTATGTATGGTCTTGCGAATGGGAATGCTCTGGAATTCGAAAGTTTATACAGATAGTGTTTCCTGAAAAGACACGTACCAGGCCGAAAACTGTTTGAAAGATTACATCAGTGCTTGTGTGAAACGGGATCCTTTGTTCCTGGACGTCATAAGTTGAAAAAGACATTCTGTAAAGAGTGGAAGATCGCCCGAGCATTAGCACACGAGAGGTGTCCGTTTCCGTAAGTGTGCCCCAATCGACGGTTAGGCGCGAGTACTCTGGACAAAGAGTTACACCCATACTACATACAGAAAGTGCAAGTCTTGATCCCGCAGACTAAACGCTATGTGTTTAATTTACTTGTTGGTTTTAGAAACAGCTATCAGCGCAGACTGACTTTACGGCACATACGTAATTCAAGGATGAATTCACCTTTACTCGTAGAGGCATTTCGAAAATGCACAACCCTCATGAACGAACATTTAGCAAGACGTACCATACACTTCCTAATGCGTATCAGAAGCGTTTCAGCGTAAATGTTTGGGTTGCAACTGTAACATCTGCCATTCAAACTGGACTGCAAAACGTACTCAAATTCTTATGTGAAGTATTGTCGGAGTTCGACCTGTTGCACCCGAGATGCAACCACGTATGTGGTTCCAACCCGAAGGAGCACCACCCCATTTCCGCTTGGATCTACATAGCACTTTAGACTCTAAATTTCACGGAAATGAATTGGTCGGAGTGGCAAGTACGCTGGAGTGGGCCTATACTTTGGCAAGTACACTCACTGATCTCAACTGTTTAGACTTTTCCCTGTGGGGTCATTTGAAAAGTCTCATCTCCCAAAGCCCCATTGAATCCGATGATGACCTACCTATGATGCTCTCTACCTATGCATATATATATATATATATATATATATATATATATAAGTACTAGAGGTATGTCTGTCTTCGTATGTATCTGGAGTCTTATATTACGTTGATTTAATTGGAAAATAAAATATTCCTCTTCTTCTATATCTGCTTGCAAAATGTTCGCCTTCTAACGACTTATTTGAATTTTAAAGTATTTTTTTTTTCATTTCGGCATATATACGAGATTGAAATTTTTGATAGATTTTTCGGAAGAAAAAACAACATTCTTGGCTTTTATTTGGATTGTCTTATATTTGGAAATATACTGTAATTAAAACAATTAAAGAATTTTCAACTTTAACATAGCTAAAAATATTTCAAAAGGACTATACTTTGTAATATCTGGTTTTGTTTTATGACGTTCTGATAATTATATTGCTTATTACATAAGTTATTTTAAATATTTTTAAAGTGGGAAGTGGGGGGAGAGACTTCTGAATTCTTCTAATTGTAGGATTATCTTGTCCTTCGATATGTACGAGAGTGATTCAAACATACATGTGTTAGGTAAATGTATCATTTTTGTTTCTAAAATAAATAATTTATTTCTCAATGTAGTCTCTTTCTAGGGATGGATGCACACTTCTCATAATGTCCTTGTCGTTTTTTAAGCCCTCATAAAAATAAGAATGTCACACTCACTAAAAGGCATCTTTCTGTCTTCGATGACTTCTTCATTCGAATTAAAGGTTTCCCCTCGAGTCATTTCTTCATGCTTGCGAGCAAAAAGAAATCGCAAGGAAACATTTCAGGTGAATACGGTGGTGCGATTGCGATTCGTAACATAAAGTTTGTCGGCACGAACTTTGTATGAGCATGCTGGTTTCTTGTCTTAAGGAAATGACATTTTTTCCTTTGCAAATCAGGAGGAGTCTTCTGAATTTTGCACCGAAGCGATCCAATAAGCTACTGTGGAAAGGTTTTACAACCTACTTCCTTTCAGCTGTCATTATGGATATTTATGATATATTACTTGATTAGAGAGCCTCTATTTATAATTTATGTCAATAAGTTTTATTGTATAAAATGATATTTACTGAATATGGTAGATGGTTAAAAATGTGATCGATAGAAAATAGAGGAGAGTTAGTGGACAAGAGAATGAACGAGCCGGTAAAGAGTGGTAATTAGTATAACAAAAAAGATGTTCAGAAGATATCAAAATATATGTATTATAGGTTAATAAATTGGGAAATATTAATTTTTTAAATCATTACTAAAACAACACATTAATTTGAAATTTATTCATTTCAATTAACTCAAAACGACACAAATAAAATCATTTTCTTAAGAAAAAATATTGTTTTATATCATTAAATTACTTGTTACTTGACTTTAGTATTATTTTCGTTAAAAATATAAAGTAAAAGAATTACGTATACCTCGTTGAAAGCTTTGGAAGTCAATGCTTTTGCCAAGCCATTTTAAACAAGAAAACGTAAGTTTCGAGAAATAACATTTCATCTGAGGATGTCAATTAATACAAGAATAACCATTAAAGCTTTTTTTGTACATGATTAAGAGAAGATACATTATGATAAAAGACAACTGAACAATGTTTGATGTTTCCTTTACTGAAAGAGCAATGGGTGATTCCAGATTCACACAGAAGATATACAAGAGTACTTCCGATATACGACAAAGAAAACATTTTTCTAATTATACAAATTATCAATAACCTGTGTTTTCTTCTTCACTTTTACGATACTCTTACAAAATAAAAAATACTTCATCCCCCTCTCGATGTATATTTACTTTAAAATTCAAAACAGCGACCTTTACTTTGCCTTGTTTGTGTTATTAAATTCTCTCGCTCTCATATTTTATTAACTAATAATATAACTTATCAAAATTATGTTTTTAATATTTTCTTTTATTTTCAAAAACTTTAAATTACGGATTTAATATTCTTTGAGAAAACAATTTTTACTGCTTTAGCCATTAAAAATGAAAGAAAAGAATTTCATATCATTACTTTCATTTGGTATTAAAGAAACAATAAATTTTTCCTTTTGCGATTTCTGTGTTCTATACAACAGCTTAAATGAATTTAGAACAGTTTTTTTTAACTCTTTGAATATGTTTTCCTTTTTTTCCATTCTTTTATTAGGGACACTGAAAAAGGGTACTTGAATATTTGATTGAGTTTTCATTGCTTTTTATTATTTTATCAGAAAAATTGAAAAACGAAACTTAAAAATATGATCAGCTGTATCATTTTTTTCACTTTCTGTTCTTTGAATATTTTCTGTATTTAGAATCTATTAAATTTTATATTTTGAATAATTGTGCTATTTTCTTTAGTTATTGTTTATTTTTGTCTTTTAAAAAGTTACGTAAATGCAGCTTATAATTTTTCTATTTTCCAGTTTAATTTTTTTTTTTGCGCCATTGTCAATTTTATTTTCAATTTGAATAATTTTTAATGTTTTCTAATATTTTATTAATACACCCTTTTAACTGTATTTATTAAAATTTCATTATATACCTTAATTGAATAAATAATAATTATTTTAAATTTAGATATAAATTACCTCTTCTTGTTTGAAATGTAGATTATTTTCAATGTTAAGTTTAAAGCATTCGAGTTAATTTTTATTTATACTACATACTCAGAATTTTAACTTCCTGGTAAGCTTGAAAGTATGTCTCGTAAATCATTAAAAGGAAAAGAAAATCCTTCTTCTAGTCTCTAGAGTATACTTTCAAAAAATAAATTCAGTGGTTTATTGATTTTTAAAAGAGAAAGAATAGGAAAGATAAAAGTTTTTGTCAGATTTAAGTAACATCCTAAAATGTTACTTGTACCTTTGAAATTTCTTTTTCTTTGCTTCATTCCAATCTATGGGCAATACAGGAAGGAAGAATGGATTCCTTAACTCGATGCTCGCCTTAAAGTTGATCAATCAATATTTCTGACTTCCAGGCTCTAAGTTAAAGAACACACCGTAGGTGATATAAAAGAATGGCATTTTCTCCAAAAAGAAAAAAAAAAGTTTGGTGATCTAATTTTGATTCTAGTCACTGTACTTGTGTTTATTATATTTACTTTAGGACTGAGCTAGGCAAGGGACAGCTCCAAATAAGTACTCATTACTCGTTTTAAATTCCTCTCAATTTTTACTAAATCTAACATTGAGCATAAAGAAAGGATTTTGAATCCTTTTAAAACATTTACTAGTTTCCGGTAAGAATGTAATCGTAGTTTTATGACACGTGGGATAACTACGCATCGATGTGTGGTCATTGAGTACTCAGAGATTAAATTAGGTAGTGTAGATATTTGTTTTGGAAATCTAAAGAAAAATTCTGAAAAATTAATATTTTCCCCTTGAAATGAGAGAAATAAAACACTTTTGATATTAAGTTTTTATTCACATACATTTTTAAATACCACCTACTTTCTATGACATTTGATTACGGATTAATTAATACGTCTTAAAAATAGGCTTTAAAGAATATTTTAGCCGAAATTTATTTTCTCGCTTAGTAGGTATATACATTAGACAAGAATTTTATTGTACAATGATTGAAATTAATATAAGACATTAAAATATAAAGTAAGTTTGATAAATTACAGAAATCAAAATAAAATGTTATTTTTCTTCTTATTTTCATATCAGTTTTTAATATTGTATTTTTTTTTTTTATCACTGTAACAATAATGATACGCATTAAGCAAATTTGTACTGAACGTTCGGACTTTTCTTACAATTTAAATGTTTGTTTCATGATGACAAATGCTGATTTTAATTTTAAACTCTTTTGTACGAATAGAAATGAATAGTCAGTTTTGAATCGAATAAAAAAATCTCAAGTTAAAATGTTCTGTTAAAAAGATGGAGTAAACTTCCTATTTATCCGGAAATGATATAAAGATCATTTCCGGATAAATTATTCCTGGAAGTTATTCAATCCAACAAAAATAGTTTTGCAATTAACAAATGTAATCTTAAACAAATACATTAAAAGTCCAAGATAAAATGTATGTATGAAAAGGAATAAATTAAGTTTATATATATATATATATATATATATATATATATATATATTAGATAAATAAAACCTCTTTCTCGAGAGAATTTAAAAATTTATTACAATAAACTTACAAATCTAAGATTATTAATTAATTAAAATGTAATAAGCATTTTAATGTAATGGCATCTGTTGAATTATCTGACTTTAATAATATTGTCAATAGCCGATAATTCAATGCACAATAATAAAAGATAAGAACTTATTCTAACCAGAATATATTAATACTCTACAGAAATAAAAGAGCAAAATTTTGTTTACAGGAGCTATGCATTCTTTATCGTGTTTTCAGGGTAATCTGTAACTGAAATCGAAGAATCTCTTTTTAATACCTTCTGTGTCATGAAACAAAACAAAATTCTAATATCTTGAGATCTAACAACTCGTATATTTCTGCTTATTATGAATAACGCCTTTTGAAAACTATTTCTTGAGACTGTAGTTCCACTAGTTTTCCCAATGACTACTTCAAATTCATTAAATTGGCAAGAGTAATGCTTGGGAAATTGCAACTGTACCCTTATCCATTAAATTCATCTGTTAAATAAAGCATACTACTTCGCTCGAATCTATTTAATAAAAGACGCTTTGTGTGTTTGTGGTTCTAGAAACTGATTTATGGAGCAGAAACCTTTAAGAGAGCTTGGAGTCATGAAGAATTTATCACTGCTGTGGATTTGTAAATGTCCTTAGCTTAAAATACTCCAAATGGATAACTGCATTCATTGTTGTTAAAGGAGAGATATCTCTTTATCTGTGGTATAAATATCTTAATGGATCTAATGAAGTCCCTTTCCCTTAAGATTACATTTGGGTAAAGCGAGAGAATCAGAGATTGGTAGATGTCTTTTCAGCATCAATAAATGCTTTAAAGTCTCTTGTCTGAGTATCTAACGTTAGAAGGAATATAACCCAGCAGTGCCTATTAATTTTATTATTTTATAATACCTAAATACTTTATTTAACTTATAAGTAAATTAGTATTTAAATTCTTGAGGTTATTTAGTAAATTGATGAAATGCGATAATGAGTAAAATGTAGGATTAACTAAGAATAATGATAATAATTTAAGTATTATACCTGACACTTATTAGTAGCTTAGGAATTATGGAATTTAGTTCTAAGAATTATTTAAGTATTATGAGGTCTTTAAGATTATATTAATCATTCGTTAAACCTTTCTGTTAAATAGATGTGAATGTCTATGAAATTTTGCTTTGTCATTCTCTATGTTGAAGATATTTCATGTATTAATAAGTTCTCTTGCAAAGAGTAATGCATGTTTAATCAACAATCCTTGATTGAAGCAATGTATTCCACAAGTACTAATAGAAGCGTTCCTAAAATAAGCACAAAATATTTAATATTAAATTACTCATTTTTGAATTACATGTATTTGTCTTCAGGAACGAGAATAGGATTTCGATGTTCCAACCTTGACTGGTACTCCAATAATGTGGCTGCTGTTTTTCTAATTAATAATACAATAAATATGAACTTGATAAGAGTTTCAATTAAAAATATTGAGAAAGAATCATGCATGAAAATTAAAAACATTTATAATTCTTAAATAGGGCCTATAAGAAAACTTAGTTAAATTATTTAACATTTTCATATCATAAGTAATTTTATAGAATGAGTTAAGAAATTAGCTCTTATAATAAAAATGTTGCAGTAAAAAATGTGTAATGCAACAATTTTCTTTGTCTTATATAAAAATTTTAATAAGGTGAATAAAGGCTGAATATTTATATGATATTTTTCTTTTCTTTGATAATTATATTTAACTCCCATTTGTACTAACTCTGAATTTTTGAGAAGTAATTAAACATGCTTCAGTTTTAAAATGATGATTGCTAAGATGTTCTCAAATAAGATTAAAGACCAAGACATCATATATTTCATCATTTGTTACCATGAGGTAAACACATTATTTTAATAATTGATATTCATCTCTTATAAATTCAATTTTTTTCGTACTTTAAACTGCTTCATTCTGTATACGAATACAGAGTTATGTATTGGACTACTATCAAATAAATTTCTTAAAGTTATTTTAAAAGCAAAAAGTCTATCAGTTAAATTTTTTTATTTCCTCGTATTCCATAATTTCAGTTACTTGACCACTGTAACCTAGTTAGAGAGGTAAGAATTTCGGGATTAATGGACAGGTGATTCAAATCTTGTATTTATTGAAAATTATTGTGTTGAAAAATGGTTGTACTTACGTATTAAATTAAGGTTAGGTATAAAAAGTCTTATTTGATGTGTTCTTGGTTTGTTTCTGATCATTTAATTGTGGTTGAAAATTACGTTATCCGGCATATGGCTCGAGTAGAATATTTTGATATTACGATGTTATATCACTTTTGATACATTAGATAAAAGGAACCGTTTAATTAGCTTTACTGAGCTATTATATATGAAATGAAGGAACAGGAATATAATACTTGAAATAAATGATTGAAATTTCTCTGCAAATATGTATGGGCATTTATTCACTTTTGATATATTACATTGAAAAAGTCATTTAATTAGTTTCACTGAGCTCTTTTATGTAAAAAAAAATGGAATGAGAATGTAATTCTCGAAATGAAGTATTGCTTTTCATTTGTAAATGTTTATGGATATTTATTTGAATAGAAATTATTAGTGCTTTTGTAATTTAATGAAAAGATAAATCCTCTATTTTTCATTAAATATTTTATCACATTTGTTATTTTTTTCTCTTTTTACTACAAAAATTATACCTGTTTTGATGAGTCTTTTGATGATATCTGTTTTGAAATTCTTCGGAATTTCAAAATCTTCACTTTCAACTCTATAACTTGTGACGTTGGTCTTTTCGCCATTTTCTCTTCACTAACGTTTGGGACTTTAATTGAGACGGTTTGCACAAAATATCAATTTCCTCACTACCAAAATGAAACGTGATTATGTTAATTAGATACAGTATAAATAAAGTGAAATGATTCAGATATAATGATATATAAATAAAGAAAAATTTAGAGGAGAAAGAGACGTTAGCTCTGGGTATAGGTCAAATAAGAAGCAGCTACTATCAAGAGTGATAACTATCGACTATTGATGATGTAGAGAAACTGTCGAAGGAAGCGATTTCACAACTGAGAGGCCTTTGTAAGATTAATAATTCTCAACGATAATTAAATTGGTTTGTTAGGAGTGAGGTCCAAAGAGAGATCTCCTATATTATAATTATTGATGAGTAAATGATTAAGTTGGATTAATATTGAGTGTTATTGGATTATGTATTGACTTATAAAGTTAGTTATATTTAATTCAATTATGGCACAAGAGTCAGACAGAAGCGGGATTCCGTTACAATGGCGCTAAACGTTACAATAACATCCCAAACGTTCCCACCCCTGGAGTAAGATTCCTGCTTGAAGTATTAAATTTTCCAATGAAACATTTTGATGGACCAGTAAATATGATGGAATTTTTACAGAGTATTAATGATAATATTACTTTCTATCAAATTCCGGAGGAATTGCATTTTGCTTATTTACGAGATCATTTAAGAGGCAGAGGGCGTGATTGGTATGATGTGATCGGTACAGCCTTTTGGTAAGGAGAGTCAAAAGACTTTGAAAACATAAAGGCAGTACTAAAAGTTGCATTTCGAATTGTGCGTGATCGTACGCTTTTAGAAGCAGAATTTTTTTTTCTTTTCTTCAGAAGCAAAATATGTCGGAGTGGGATTCTGCAGTCAAACTGTGGCAGAATCACTCTCCGATTTTGTCAATTATGTTTTAAAAATTACAAATTGATTAAATATAATCATACCAGAAACAGAGTTTTTTTTTTCAAAATTGTAAATAACCAAATTGGTGATCTTTCTAAGTGGAAAGTAGTCAATTTTGGTTTGAAAAATTAGATTTTCAAAATATAAACATTTATTAAAGTTTAACAATTGCTTAAGCATTGTTTTGTTTTGTAAAAGTAGCTGTCTTGTTATTCATTGTTCATAAATTATGTTTTAAATGTATATAGTCATTTCATAATTGTATTTGTATGTTATACTTCTGATCAACTCGCGGCTTAGATAGGGATCGTGACTGCTATTAACACTTAGCGCTGCATTAGGTTCGCAATTTGTATGGTTCTGTTTCTTGACCAGATTACGTCAGTTCATTAGTTCTCTATATAAATATATTATGTGATACATTTTTTTGAAAGTTGATGTTTATTAATATAAGTGGTAATTTGAATGATATTTAGTCTATCAAAATATACAGCACAAATTCATTTCAGGGTACCAGACCCTAAAGATTTCATGTTTAAAGCTTGACGCAACAGACTACTTTTTTCCTACGGAGATCATGGCTCTTTTTGGATTTCACCTTAGATTAGCCATTTACTGAGGAGTTCAATGCAAATTAAGACAATTTCATAAACAGACGAGTAATTTAAGATTTTGAAGTTTCTACAATAGTTCCATGAAAGTATCTCTTTAATTAGGCCTTCAAATTAATTTTAAACGTAATTTCACGATACACAACAATAAATCCAACAATAATTCACGTTTGCAAAAATAAATCACGTTTCATTGTACCCAACAATAAATCACGTTTCATTTTGAAAGAGGGATTGGAACGTTGGGCTATTCGAGATTTTCTCTTCTCTAACCTTGGGGACTTTAATTGAGATTTATTACATAAAATAACAATTTCTTCCCTACCAAAATGAAACTTTATTATGTTAATTAGATACAGGTATAAATAAAGTGAAATGATTCAGAAATAATGATATAAAAGTAAAGGGAAATTTAGAAGAGAGAGAGGTTTCCTCTGGGTATAGGTCAAATAAGCAGCTGTTATCAAGAGTGATAACTATCAACTGTTGATGATATAGAGGAACTGTCGAAGCGATTTCTCAACTGAGAGGCCTTGGTAAGATTAATTATTCTCAACGTTAATTAAAATGGTTTGAAAAGATTGAAGTCCGAACAGAGATCTCTTATGTTATAATTATTGATAAATAAATAATTAATTTGGATTAGTATTGAGTGTCATTGGACTATTTATTGACTTATAAAGTTATTTATAATTAACCGAATTATGACACTAGAGTCAAACAGAAGCGGGATTACTGTAATATGATTATATTTTGGAAAACTTTGTTACTATGGGTTCATAAAGTTATATTTTTTTCTCTTGGTTATTGGTTTCTAAGCATACATGAGTGTAATTATGAGTCATTTTGGAAATACTTTTAGATATAGATAAGAATTTTGACACAATTGAGAAGGATGATTTTATATCACGGATTTTAAAAATTATTCTTTACAAAATATGTATGAAGTATGATAAAGTTTGACTTGACATCAAATCACCTAATGGATTCTAATAATTTTCTATGCATAATTGCCCTTTTTAGAATAACATTTAAGTAACAGCGCATAAGTATTAGAGTTAAGATAAACATTTTCTTTGTGAGTTTTCCATCCATCGTACAATTCCCTATTTTTCAATTTTAGGCACTGTTTCTCTATTAATTTAAGCTCATACGCCGGCACATTCGTTTCCAATTCATATTTTTCTATCGTTATTTAAAAATAACAAAACTATTATTAGACATTCGAAATTTATTTAAGAAAACTGTTTTTTCTTTTAATAATTTTTGATGTGCACCGTGTTTTGGGACAGGTTGGACTGTTGCTTGTAAAGGGTTACCTTAGGTGACACAAGAAATCCCAAAACATATTGCGACACCTGTATTAAATTGCGTCGGGTAATCCAAAACAAAAGGTACTGTAACAAACAAAGTTCAGTAAGGGGATTGTTTTGCGGCATGACAATGACCGTCCACAAGGCTAATTGAACCTGAAATGTCATCACCTCATATGGCTGGGAATAACCCGATTCCTCTCAATATAGCCCTGATTTGGTGCCCAGTGACTACCACGTGTTCCTTTACTTAAAAAGGCTTTCAGGTTATCAACACCATTGCGACGATGATGATGTTAAAGTGGACCTGATGTATTAGTTGGCCAATCAGGCGACATATTTCTGTGTGAATATAAAAACTGGTTGCACGATATGATAACATTGGAAGTAAATTTGTTATATAGTAGATCAATGTACACAGGCTTTCTTAAAAAATAAGATCCTAAAATAATCTGCATTTGTTTTTGAAATATCAAAAGCAGCACTTATTTGAAAAACACATTGATATATATTTACCATTCTATAATTATATTTATAGTATAACTCGTGGTTCATTGAACTCGTGTTTCAGTATCCAAGCTGCAACGTGTTGAGGGGCTCAGACTGGACATCTTTTTTACCCGTCTTTAACTCTCTCTACATATTTCTCCTCCAGCGTTACCGAAAAGTTCTTGAAGTAAAAGAAAATACCAATAATGCAAACCACAGATCCAAGTAACAATAATCCTTTTGTTTTTGACATTTTTCGTTATAAAGTAGACCAGTACCACATATTGAAAAATAAGGTAATAGTAGGTGTGGAATTGAATATCAGAAATAAAACAGCCAGTCTGAATTCTGGTATAACGATCCGATAAGCCTTCTTAAAGCTTGCAGTTTCGTTTGGAAAATATGTTCTCTGAGGAAGGAAAATGGTTTGAAATATCAGATCTCTGCCCATTTTTTCCAGTGATATTTGACTCTGAATTGTTTATCTTTGAGAGCTAGAATTTTCAAAGTAACTTCTTATTTTCTGTTTCGATTGGTTGAAGTTTGCTATAAGCAATAAAAATCTATTAGGTAGGAGAAAAAAAATCTATTCTTTGAATTAGTAATGATTAACAGATGGTTTTAACCTCTGATATGCGGATAAGTTAGCTTTGGCACTTTGTATTTCCAACTGAATTTAACCAACAAAATATTATTCAATTGAAAGAGATCTCCTTAAAAAAGCTTGTTCTTAACATGAGAAATATTCGGTAATTAATGAAGTAAAACATTATAAAATATTCAGAATTATATCACTTAAGAAACAGAAAATAATATATAAATGTATTAATATACTATCTGCCTCATACGTTTTGCAAGTTTAAATAAACAATTATATAAAACGGCTTATAAATGTTTGGTTATATATATATGTGTGTGAGTATGTGTGTTGTAACCAGGAATTTCTGGGTCTTACCAGTAATACGAGAGCTCATTTTCCCCTCCCACAATCAATTTAGAATCTAATTTGAACTGATAAGAAGATGTAAAAGTGTAGGATTACAAATTTGAGGTGAAAGAAATTTTCGACAAGGTACAAAGTTTTGAGGGTTTTAACATGTTTAATGTGATAGTTAATTCTTCCTATCTGTAATCATGCTAATATCTCTATTTTCTCTATCAATTTTATCCTCATTAAATACACTTCTTATATAGCAAATTTAATTCACATAAATAACGGGTCATTCATAATACGAAGTTCTCAATTGGAACAATACCATAAAGTAGCGAAAAAAATCAGCCGAAGGGATGAGCTGGTGAAAACCCGTTACAAACATAATTATTCAAGAGTTTAGCAAGTGTGATCAGATAGAAATTTTTTCACTAGCAGCTAGAAATATATTTCCATTGACAAACAAAACATTCTGGGTATTATGATTGCATAATGGAATTTTTTTTCTTATTTCAGTTCATGTATTTTAAGATTTTATACTGAAGAAAAACTTTTTCTGTGAAATATTTAATTTTATTTTTTCCGATAACTTGAATTCCGAGGAAACTCTAACATTTATATTATATCAAGCAAAGCAAACACATTTGGCATCTTGATAACATTATTAAATTAAAAAAAAAACATTTGCAGCTGATAAAGTTTACGATTTAATGTTTATTAGATATTTTTCCACATATCTCTTGTGGATAGACATATTTTTAAACACAGCGAAATATCCTGAAATACAAGACAACTTGTTTTAAAATAACAGGTTATACACAAATGCATCATTAGTATTAAAAATTTAATTTTAAAATACTTTAAATGCGATTTTTAATTGTATTCTTAGTAATATAATAGCTTTTATTATTCCTTAGCTCAAATTGAAAGGTTTCTCAGTTTCTTTTGTATTCACATGTTTAATTATTCAAAGGATATCCTACTTGTATTAATGTTCTATGAAGTGCTCACAGGCATGTCTAGAATAAGTTCCACAAATGATATAGCTAAGATGTCTTACAATCCAATGATATACACTATATTTTTGCATTAATTTTTATTGTGACATACTGACAATATAATAGAAATCTTACATTTTTTTTCTGAAAATTAGTTTGTAAGCTATTATTGAACATTAGTTCGTTAATCTTTAAGAATATATGTACAAAAATATGAGCCAGAAATTAAACCTTTTAATCATATTGCTATTTCATAATATGAATCTTGTAGTAATTTCATTATTATAACAGAAATAAAACGCTATTAATATTAACATTTGAATATGTTACTTAAATATAGCTTATTCTTCTGGTTCCCCATGTCATCTTCAATTCATTTCAAATGTGGTGAGTATGTTATTAGAGTAGTTAGATGACTGAAGTTCCCCAATGCTTCGCAGATTTTATAACTAAGTTTATAAATTCGTACATAACTTTTTGCTGTAAATAGAGATAATTTACATATACGCTCTTTTTAAAACGGGAAATTTTATTTCTGGATTTTGCTTTTGGAATTTCAATAATGGTTTGAGATTTTTGAAAATTCAATTATAAGCTGAAATGTTTTTAAAAAATTAAGCATGCTTGGGGTTTTAGAACACAACCTTTGATGATCTGTTCATTGATATTTTATGAAACGGATATTTTTTTAAATATTAAATTCAGAATTATCTACTTTCTCCTGGACATTAGTATTTTACGAAATTCTAAATACAATAAAAAAAATATAGATGTATCGAAAAGAACTATTAGCTACAAATAAAGAAGAATCAAATTACTCGGTTCTAATCTTCTCATATCTCAAGTTACAAGCCCTTGTAATGAAATATAACATATACAGCTTCTCACCACCAAACACATCATTACTGATAAAATTAAAATTATTTATTTCATGGACAAATAAAAAATGTATGATGATATCTATACTTTTCATAAATGTTTGCATAATAATTACAAGGTTATTAAAGAACAGTTATAAATGTGAGTAATAATTTTATATTATGGGTTTAATTAAATATTTTGCAATTTATATTTGTTGAAACAAACTGCGCTTACACGATATAGAATAACATCCAAATTGCGCATTCTTTCTCTGACATTAGTAACATATATGGAATTCATTATTATGTACAGAGCAATATATGTTAATATGCTTCTCATTTCAGTTCGAATTAATGAATTTTTAATGTAAAATAAGTTACATATTTAATTTTTATACACCCTAATGAGTTGAGCAGAATTTTATTCTTTCCTTAAGCAGAAATATGTCTCATGCAAATAGTACATTTCTAAATTTTAGGAACGCATTATAAGAATCGTCCGTTTTTAGTAATTTGTGTATCATTTTTATCCAATGGGAAATTTTCTTGCAAACGTAAAGCCATAAATACTTGCCTCACAAACAGGTAGATATATTTCTAAAGGATCCATTTTTAAGGAGATACATAACGTACACAAATGTATAAAATAAAATTACAAAGAGAAGTAAATGTTGAAAAAATAACTATCATATCAAAAATATATTGAGAGAGTAAACATACTTCTGTTTCTAAATATTAAATAATACAAAATATATAAATGATGGTTGAATATCTTATACATAGTAATATATAGAAAAAAACTTAATATATATAAAAATTCAAGTAAATTTTACCAAATAGAGATATATAAGTAAGAACATATTTAGTTTGACCGGCCATTTCCAAGTAAAACATATCCTTTCAATGAAAAGCGTACTAGCTCATTCATAAAGTCAAAATTTATTTACAACATATAAGTAAGAAATACAGAATAAATGTTAGGAATATACAGAATAAAAAACATTTAAGAATGAATAAATAAGATATTCGAAGCTGTTATAAGACATTTACAACAGTGTTCTATTTTTCCAATCAGCACCATTTTTGCTTAGACTGCGGCATGAAATGTAAGCAATACTGGTTGTTGCCACTAATATAAAAGAAACTTAAGTGAAATTGTGTTTAAATTCTTTTATTTTGAGAATTCTCCAAAATATTTTTGTTGTTTATTTCGACTAACATAAAAATGAGATGAAATATGGAATAATCAGTGGTATTTTTCTTAGCACAGTTATAATTTTTAATGCAGTAATTTATAAAATGTATTTATTTGGGAAAAATATAAAACATATTTTATTCCTTGCAACATAAAATATAGAAAAGAAATATTTTTATCATCTAGTCTTGAAAGGCGTCTGAAAACCGTTTCTTTACTCCATCAGTAATTTGTGAGATTTCAACTCATCAAAATCGTTATTTTACAGTAGCGTTAATTTAAATTAATTTAATGATGCGTAAGAGACCCCTGAAAATATCGCTCTTATTTTCTTTCAGATTAACAAGCACATGATTTATTTGTATCAAAATGTATAATATTGTTGTATTAGATTCATAAACAAATCTCTTTATAAAATACATTTTAACAATATTCTGAACAAGCATAAAAACTTTCACCCTGTTAATAATATTATGATTAAAAAAGATTTTCAATTTAATAAAAGCATGTGTCGCATGTTATATAACTATAATAATTGTAAAGAATTACAGACTTATAATGAATGGAATTGTAAGGATTATAAAGAATTTATTAACTAAAAATACCATCATGTGATCACTGGTAACTTAAATATTATTAGTGATAAAAATTTGAAAGAAATTATGAATAATGGTACTGGTTTTAGATTTATTACTTCTATTAACAAAAGTTTTACTAAAAAATAAATGAAGATATTGATAATTTTTAACAAAATTATGAATTAAGTATAGTTAACCTAATGAAGTTTTAAACGAATATAAATTTTTCAAAATGAAGTATTGAAATACTTGAATTTCAAGATAAATAATAATAGTATTCTTAGATATTTAAAAAGTTCTATTAAGTAAGATTATGGACGACTTCATTATTTGTCAAATTGATAAGGTACGGGGGAATTATGCGATTATTTGTAAGAAACTATATGTTGATTTAACGTTTAAACATTTGATTAATAATAAAGCCTTTAATAATGTTAATGGTGATAGTTAATATTTAAAACTACTTGCTAATAGAATTATAGCTATGTATAAAAAATGGGTTTTTCTTTGGATTTGATAAAATTTCCACATTTATTTTTAACCCCTAAATTTCAAAAAGTTCCTATTAAATCTAGAACTGTGAGTAATAGTTCAAATACTTATATTACAATAGCTGGAAAACTTTTATAAAATGTTTCAGAAAATACTGTTGATAATTTTGGGATGTTCAAATAATTATGAAATAATTAAATACATAAACGAGAAAAAGTTACTCTATTTATAGTTATGTTTTTGAAGATTTGTTTAAATGGATGATTATATTGTCTATTGACTTTGTGGATATAATTAGGGTTATTCTGGCTAAATACGAAGTATTAAAATTTAATAAAATACATCACATGAAAAAAAAATCATATTAATTTTGTTCTAACAGAAAACTACATTTATTATAATGAAAAGAAATCTATAAGGGAATAAAATGTATACCTTAAGAGGTCCAGCTAGTAATTGTTTTAGCAAACATTAATCTACATTTTTTTAATATAAATTTGAGACAAAAATAATTTCAAATAATTCAGATTGTTTTGATGATCTTATTCCTATCCAAATTAACTCCAATATAAATGACTTATCATTTTATCTCTTTTTTATTTAAATCTGATTAATCCCAACATAACGTCTTATGAAACAGATTTTTTAGATATTAATTTAAAAATAGTTAATAATCGGATTATTAGTAATATTTATGACAAGAGAGATTACTACTCTTCCATATTGAAAATGTGCCATCTCTTGATAGTAACTTAAGTATAAATATTTTTAGAAATACACAATTATTTAATAAGAAATATCAAATTAATTAATTAACTTATTAATTTTCGGAATGACGTGAATAATTTCTATTTACATATGTAAAAGCTGATTATCCTATTAATTTTTAAAAACAAGACATTTAAAATATAAAAGTTATATATGTTACTATAAGTTATATTTGTCTTTTTTCGGTGACTTTTCTAAAGTATATTGATTTTAAAGTTCCCCCTTATAAAATTTTTTGTTTTGTTTTTTACATTACTCTTTTTTTTTTTTTTTTAATTTTTTCTCTCTCTCCTTTTTAAATATTCTTTCAATATTAAATGTTTATTGAATAAATAGTTATATCATATACAGTTGTTCACTGTCTTTTAATTTTATTTTTAGCCAATTTTATTTCTTATAGATTTTATCTTCTCTTTTCTATTGTTTAAATGTTATTTAAATATCTTTGATATTGCTTTTTAATTATTTTCTTTTTGGTTATTAATTTTATTTGAAAAACGTTTTTTATATCTAATTCTTGGAATGGTTTTTTTTTTAAATTAATAAATCAGTATTTACTTTGGTGGTGAATTTTTTCACGTAGAGTAGTTGTAGTACGAATATTGTAATGTCTTACTTATTTTTAACATATTTAGTTAGATCAATGATAGTTTTTATAATTTATTTTCTTTTTGTTTAGTTGGTTTATTGGATTAATTGTTTTAAAAAATATTACTTTCAGATGCTGGTAGTCGTCTTTGTAATGTTTGTAAAATATTGATATGGTATGTCTTTGGTAATTTTACATTTTATTTTTTGGGAGTGCTTCTTAAAAATTAATTAAATAGTTTCTTTGATTTTTCTTAAATTAATATTTTTCTTACATTTATTGATTGTACTGTTTGATAGATACTTATTTATAAATATTTTTGCTACCTGCCCTTTATTTTAAATTGATTACATTAGTACTGTGTTTACTTTCGTCTCTTTTCTATGGTTGATTTTCTGAAATTGCTGGTTTTTGATTTGTTACTATTTTATATTATAAAATAATTCACTACATTGTAATGGATTGATCAATAATAATGTTAGAAACACACATTATTCAATTTTAATCCAGGGAACAGTATAAGTAACATTATTTCGATTATTCTAAAGTTGCTTTCCTTTCAATTGGCTTTCTCTAACAATTTTTCAGTTATGTAATGGATTTTTGTTTTAAATACAATTTTAGTTTCAGTATATTTAATTAATTTCAATAGTTTTTGAGTGAATTACAATAATTTTAATTTTTTATTCATTTCTTTGACTATTCAGTTTTTAGACATTAATGTATGTATTTCTGATTTAAATATTGAATTTGTTAAAGTTTTAAGTTTTTGAATTATAATTTGGAAGTTTTGATTATATATATATATATATATATATATATTACACCTTACAAACATTAAATTTCCATATATTTTCTTAACGCCAAAATTTCACAAAAATCCTGTCAAATTTCGCAGTATTACGAATGGATATAACACCTATATCAATAAATCTGGCAAACTTCTACAATCCATTCTTCAAAAATCTATTGACAATATTGAAAATACTGCTATTATTAAAAATAGTTTTGAAATTGTCAGAAACATGAAGGTACAAGAGGTAATCTCTATAAATGGATATGATTTTGAGGACCTTTTTAACTCAATAGATATTCAAGATTTAGTTAAGGTTCTTGCAATTTTATACAATAAATATCATTTAAATCAAACAATAAAACAGGAAAAATTCAATACTCTCATTAAACTTGTATTACAAGAAAATTTTATAGTTTTCGGTCAAAATCTCTATAAACAAATTCGGGGTCTCCCTCAGGGAGGTCCAGCTAGTAATTGTCTGGCCAATTTTTATTTGCATTTTTATGAATTAAAACAGATTGACAATGATTCTTACTTTCTTTAGCGTTACATAGATGATCTAATTATTTTAGGTAAAACTGAGGAATTTAAACCAAATGTCTCGTTTTACCCTAATTATCTCAAATTATTAAAAACTAATCTTAATTCCAATACAGTAGAATTTCTTGATCTTGATTTGCAAATTGTTGACAATAGACTAATTAGTAATATTTATGATAAAAGAGAAAGATTCGAATTCCATGTAATTAAAATACCGTTTTGGAACAGTAATCTACACAGATCCATTTATAGGAATATTTTATTGGGCTTTTTATTACGTAATAACAAATTAACCACACATAGAATAGACAAGTTTAATAACATTAAAAAGTTCTTCAACAACTGTTTGGATCATGATTATCCAATAAATTTCTTAAATACTTATATACATCACAAATATATTAAACATCTTTGCGAATCGTGATCCAATTTCAAATCCACCACACAACAATAGGTCCACAAAGTCGGCTTGTTAGTGGTCTTGCCGTGAAGAATTTATTTATTTACATTTACGCAGCTTACATTTTTACTCACTCTCTGGACCGTTAAACTCCTCTATCATACAACTTATTACCAATCAATTGTTTGCATCCTTTTACATTTTATTACCAATCAAACAATGATTTAAATCTTTTTTCAATTTATATGGTGATGATATGTTAAATTTTTTTCATTTTGAGTATGTGATATACATCTTGAAACTTAAAGAAAATTCCGTCTAACTACTCACATATTTGAATCTTCATTTCTTTGAATTTTGTAAGTAATTTTTATATTTTGATTTGTTGATAATTTTTAGAATTATAGATTTTATTTTTGTAAATTTTATCGTTGAAAACTTTTTTGCATTTTTTAATCATTGAACTCTTTTGTAATTTGGATTTCCCAATTCAGCCTACCAAGAATTATAGATTTTATTTTTGTAGATTTTATTGCTGAATTTGTTTGCATCTTTTAATCATGAACTCTTTTGCAATTTGGATTTCCTAATTCAGCCTACCATGTCGCAAATGGAGAAGGTTGGTACCATTCAACTAGTTTAACCCCGCTTAATCGGTCCTCAGCCCGATATTGCTTTTTGTCTTGCTGGGTTCCATATTTGCATTTATTTTTCTTTCATTGTTACATTTCTTTCTGGATTTTTGTCTTTTTGAATATTTTAAATTATTCTTTCATAAATTTTCAGTATATATATATATATATATATGAAATATACCACTGCTACTTTGATGCTTTTTTAAATATTTAATTTAAAACAATTTTGTGTTCAAGTCATGACACTATAAGGAAACTTTAAATAATAGAAATATGAATTTGCTAATGTAATACGAGAAGGGAGGGAGATATATCAGTATTAGCGCTGAACACAGCACACCTCTAAATACTAGCTTTGGTAATTAAGAATGAAGTCATAGAGATTTCCTTTTGTTTGTTTCGCCACGAAAGTTATAGTAAGTATTGTACAGACCACACATGGTAATAGGTGTAGGGATCCCTAGATATGTTTCACGGAGTCGGAGTTTTATTAGAGAAATTCCCTATTTTTTCAGTTCTAAATCGTGTGATCGTAAAAATTAAAAGGATAAAAGGAACGGTATCACGAAATAACGATGAACAATGGTAGTTAAAATGTATGATTACAATTGTAGTTAAAATGTAAGATAAATTAAGAAATTAATTAAATTTAAGGAAAATCATTATACACATATATATTCAAAAGTGCATGATTTTGAAAGAGAAAATATTTTGCGTGATGTGCGTGTAATGTCTGCTTGTTTTGTATTTCAGGAAATTCCTAATGTATATTTGATACCTGAATGTATATATGCATTGAAGAATTCCTGCAAAACAATTCTAAATAATGTGAAGCTTTTGAAATTGTTAGAAATGTTTTTTGGAATTGTTTCATACAAATATCTCTTCATAAAAATTTAATTTATGTTTTATTGAGGTAATTGATTCTGAATTATCCATTTTTATTTATAAATATATCTCATGGATCTTTAGATACTTTTATTGTTTTATAGAATACTTATGTATTGAAAATGACGTAGAAAAGAATTATTTATAATGTGTAAAAGAATTAAAATGATTGAAAATTAACCTTTAATATGCATGAATATTTTTAAGTGAATCTTTCATTTTACGAAGTTCAAGGAAGTGTCTTTAAAAATTTTGAGTGTTCCTAACTAACATACATTTATATGGAAAAAGTATCTGAATATAAATGGAATTTATTAAAAATCTGTATCGGTCTCAAATCTGAAAAATTGAGATAGATTTTAAGAACATATTTCTCAATTTCAGGAAGAACGAAACTTGATATAAAATCTATTAGCCTAGCGAAGGTATACCGAATAACTTGCAAATACTTTGATAAAAGGAGAACAATGATTGTCCCAAATCTGCTGAAGGAAGAAATATAATATTGAATAACAGAAGAACATTCAGAATTTAAGTTCAATTACACTCGCTTGCAAAAATAACGAAATTTGTACAGTATGTTGAACTTCTGCAAAACCTGTGGATCTAGTATCAATTTACGTTTATGGAAGATAACGAGATGTATCATTCAAAAATTACTTTTAGTATCATGATTACTACAGAAACTCATAATGCAGCGATGTCCAAACTGCATCTTTTGATATTGAGATGACATTGAGTGTAATATGAGGTATGGTTTCTTCTCATAACTAGACAGGTCTTACATAACAAATTGATAAGGAGGCAATAGAAAAGTTTATACGGCAGCTGATTTTATTTCTGCAAAAAGGTAATGTTTAGGTTGATTCATGGAAGGGGAACAGTTAGATGCAATTTCTCTCCAAAGAACAACCCAGACATTTTATATAAGGTTAAAGTCAAATGTGGCTAGCCAATCCATGAGGTGGATATCCTCCCTTTTTAAGATATCATTACTGATCTGAGCCTTATGTGGACATGTTGCCGTCTATTAACAGGAACCAACTGCTCTTCCCTGAAGAGTCAAACATAGGGCTTAAAATTTCCTCTCTATTTCCTCACAACAGCAGCTGTTCTTTGTCAAAAATATGCATAGGTGTTCTGACCGCCAACCTAAAGCCTGCCAAACCATTATATCTCCATCATATACATCGAAAATTCCAAATAACGATCCGTATACGTCATTGTGAATCTTAATGAACCCTGTCCTTCCAGGGTTTCTTGATATGGTCCAGAAAATATTTCCACAAATTACAGGAAACACTGGGAGTTACAATAAGTTCTGTAGACAACTGCATTTGTGATTTGACTTCTTCCGTCTATCTTCAATTCTCCATTTCATTCCTGATCCATACGTTTGTAACTACTCATGATATATGTTACCTTATAAAATTTATTCAACTTTTTCGAGACACACGACGAAGGTTAGCAGAAGAGTATAATTACACAAATTTCCGACATCCTTTCGTGCACTTATAGCCCTTCCATATTCACAGTGCTGCAGACATTTTATAATGATATATGCTGATATATTCATTATTCTTCGGTGGCATTATTACTCCTTTCTTTCTATATTTTTTGGAAGAATAGACATAATTAGCAAATTCTCTTAATTTTGCTTATGACTGTAACCTACATTATGAATGTCTCAATAATTGTGATTATACATTTATCATTCCAAATGTAATGCAAATCAAAAATTCTAAAACTATAAGTTTTTTTTATTTGTTACGTATTCTTTCCTCTTCACTATAGTTTATACGCACGCACGCACGCACGCACGCACGCACGCACGCGCACGCACGCACACGCACACACACACACATATATATATATATCTATTTCCTATTAGTTATATACATGAAAACGAAATGCGCATTCAGTGTAGGTCTGAAAATATTGAAAGTTAATTTTTAATATTTTTTTTCGTAAGTATTCATGATATCACTTAAAATATTTTTAAAACTAATAAATAGCGTTGCTGTTTACATGGAGTTTATATAATATTTAAAAATGTGGTATTTACTTTAAAAAGATAATTTAATTAAAAGCCATTTACAATCTTTAATACAAATTATTTATTTGCTTCATCTGAAAAACATTCTGTTAGAAAACTCACAAATGGATGATTTCATTCGATTAAAAATTGCTCAAAAACCTTAAAGAAATAGGAGGATTTTCTTGCAAGGCATAGTAAGATATCAACACTAATAATATATTTTTTATAATAATTAAAAAATATTCATTAAAATGTTGTAAATAGTTTTTTCGTCTTTTTAAGAAAAATGTTTCTATTTTTTGAGTTTTCTTTCAAAAGCAGCAAACTGCTGAAGTGCCAATATTTCATCCATTCTTCTTTTAACATAATATCAACAAAGTTTCTTTATCTATTTTCAATCTGTTATGCCTAAGCTCAAACACTGTTGAAAAAAAAAAATTGAAAACCTTTGCTTTAGTTCCTTGTTTCCTGAGATACTACTATCCTGTGAAAGCTTCCATGACTTCATCCGTGTCGATAAAAAATATATAAGAAATAATATCAAAGCTCATAAATAAAATTCTTTATTTTACGTGCTTTACAAAGCAGGTCTTTTGACATCGAATGGAGGCTTAAAATTTCTATGAAAATCTGTACAGATATTGAAATAATAGAAGCGAATTAACAAACACAAAAAAAGTTATATTTTTTATTTAAATTTACATCCAACAGTTTAAGAGAGATGGAAACATTTGGTTTCTCCTTGAAAAAAAGAAATAATTTGTATTTAATTCTTTTATGGTGCACAGGTAATGTAAGTAAACAAAGAAGTTGAGAAATAGAAAAAAGCTGTATACGGAAGCACTAACAAACGTGAAAAGAAAAGAATAAATAAATGTTAAAAATTCAGGCTTCCTTTTAATTTTGAAAGTAAGAAAATGCTTTCTATATTTGAATATACTCGTAACATTAGTCATTGTAGACTGGAAATTATAATTTCAGAAAAAATGTATATCATTTTCATGAATTTTAAAATTTGCTTAGATCTTTTTCCACGAATACATTTTCTTAAAATATTTTTAAAACTAATGAATCTAAGCAACGTAAAACTTATCTAAAATAAATGCTTTTAAATTCTGAAAAAAGTTACAATTTGTATGAAATTCTTAGCTGTTTGAATTACGGATAAAAATAATTCTAAAAAGATGTTTTTTATTTAAATGTCAGAATGAGTAAGGTTAATTCACAAGATTAATTAATTTATTTCGAAGAACTGAATAAAATCGTAAATATTGAGAGTGATAATATCAAATGAAGATGAAGGAATTTTTGCCTTTGTGAATCAGAAATGCACTTCTCAAAGATAAATAATGTTTTGAGGTTCGTTTAACGAGGAGCCACATCTTAAAATAATTTAATAGTGAAACCTATTATATATATATATATATATATATATATATATGCACAAAAAAAATTCGTTGTCATCAATATTTTTATTTTCACTCTTTGAGTCCAGTAACAAATTTGGACAATTGAAGATTAGAATAAGAGGATCAAGAGTGTCGCAACTGATTATGTTCAGTTAGCAAATGCGAGTCCCGATTCATTCCGAGATACGCTATGCTGAAAAAATTGTTGTTACTTTGCATAAACAGAAGATAGTCTAAATTTTCTCTCATGAAAGTATGTAACCGGTTCTCATGCGTATATTCATTAACTAACATTTAGAGCAACTCTACGTTGTTTAATATGAGAACTTTGTCTTGTGGAAGGACTTTGATAAATGCAAATGAGCTTTACCATTTAAGGAGAATGCTCCGATATTACAATGTAATGCTCTAATATTACTTCTTTTTTCTCTCATTATTAATTTTTTAAATAATCATTAATCAATTGTTAAATGAATAGAATGTTATTCAGTATTGGCAATCAAGTTATTTTATTTAAATCTATATGGATATACAAAATTCATTACTTAACCTACTATATGTATGATAATAATATCTATGTGCATCGGATATAACGTTTAATGTTATAAATTAATACTTAGCTTATGGAATAAATCAGATTTGAATCCTTGATCATTTGTAGAATATCTTTGCTTTGATTTGTAATGCTCCTTATTAAACTCAGTTATGATACAGGTGCTTCACATTAACAATTTCAACTCCCTCTCTCTACCCTTACTAAACTTCCAAACAACGTATTAAGAGCTTCCCTGCCTATATATGCATTCCTTCCCTTTTTTTTAATTACACTTCAATAACTTTAATCTAATCTACATAAATCACTTTTCATTTACTGAGAGAAATTTCATTTCAAACAACTTCATATTATAAGACCCTAAAGTGTTAGTTAGAAATCCAAAACAATGATAAGTGTTTTTTTTCGGATATTCATCGGATAGTGTACCTTCCCTGGTAAATGAAGGTCAAACTATTAATAAGCATTACTACTTTCACGTTCCTGCCTAACTCCATAAAAGAATAAGGGGGAAAATGACTCGGATTGTGGAAGAACGTCATGGGTTCTCAAACAAGACAATGCGCCATATCATTCCGCATTGTTTGTCAAGAGATTTATAGCTAAGTACAGCCTCCCAGTGTTACACTATCCACCATATTCAACATACAACTTCCGTCTGTTTCCTAAGGTACAAGAATTTAGTCCGATGAAGCCGTGAAAAAGCAAGTGGAATGTGTCCTGAAGAAGAAGACAGAAGAAGACTTCGAGCACTGTTTTGAACAACAGGGGATTTTTCTTCCATTAGAAAGAAATGGAAGATTGAAGAAATTATTATTCTTTTTAGGCACATGGAGCCAAATGTTGTGATTCATAAGCGTACAGGGAAACCTTCCCTGACTTTGGCGAAAAGCGCGGGCATCATAAATAAATGGTAACGCACCTGATTTGAAGAGAGAATCTGAAACGATATACACTCCCCCCCCTAACATCGTGAAACCTTTGCATTCAGTGGGATCAACTATTAAGGAAAGTCTAACTAAGTTTTACAGCTCGAATTCTATGCTAAGACAAAATAGAACGCAATTAAAATATAAGCCTTTCTACACTGCCATATCAGGATTTAGATACTAGATACTCGATTATCTTCCATTCTTAAATTCTAATTTAATTTAATCATGTTTTGATATGACATCGTAAAAATAACCAGATTCTAAGATTTAATAAATCAACATTTTGTTAGGCGTAATGTGTCTTTATTTGTTCGAGTGCTGAAGTCTCAATTCTTTATCGTTATATTTTCAACTTAATTTTTAAGAACCACTATAAGAGAGATTACAGGTATAAAAAATCCAAATTGTCTTAAATGTTAATATTTTATTCCTAACTTTATTAATCAGGGAAAAGGTAACGTTTTAATTCGAGTTTTAAACTTTTTTCCAATTTTTATGTATTATTTAAATAATCAAAATGTACAGATAGTTCAACATGTTTTTATGCAGAAAATTAAAATTTTGTCTTAAAAAAGCAATATGCAGTTGCTCCCTTCATAAGAGCCGTACAAGTAGTGATATTAATAAGTAAATTGTCTCAAAGAAAAAGAACTTTCTCCAGATTTAAGTAACGTCCTAAAATACTAGATGCATTTTTAGAAGAATTTACAACTGCGTTTCTTCCATATACATACATTACAGCAAAGGACAGCATAACTTGATGATCGGCTTAAAGTTTGTTCCATCAATATTCCTGAATTCTCAGATGTAAGAAAAAAAAAGTCCAATAGTGATGGTATGAAAGAACACTATCTTTTTAAGCATAAGAAAAGTTAGAAGATTGAATTTTGGCTTCTGTGATTCTAGACACAGCATTATATTTACTTTGGAAGAATTCAACGAGAAAAGGACGAACGCGAAAGAAAAGGAAACCCCTCTCGTCTTAAGCTTGCTTTCATTTTTCACCCTGTGGAAGTGGAGTATTACATAAACCTATTGAACTTGCTTTTTCTTACAGTAGTTTCTATGTGAAATATGTTCGCAATTTTTAGTAGATGTTTGCGGTTCGCTCTTATTTTTTTTTTGTTTCATTTTGTAGTGATGTGATTTTTTTTATCGATTCTACTCCTTCCAGTTATTGCACATTCATTTTCAAGAGTTGTTTATGAAAATGTGCAAAAGTTTGAAGAGAATTGCATTTCTTGGCTGAATATATTAGTGTTAAAGTATTTTCATGAAATAAAGATAAGAGAGATTGATTCTATGATTTCTGAAAGAATATTGCTAATCACTGTGGCTATGAAGTGAAGGGTGTAAAATTCTTATATCCTCATTTGCGTGAGAGAATAATACAAGTATATAAAGAAAAATATTTTTAGTGAAATGTAAGAAATCTAAAAATTTAAAGTTTATTTCTTAAAGTAATTTATATAACCTCAAGAGTTGCTGAAAGTTTTAAACTTTTTTTTAATGAACTTTTCAAATACAATTTCTATTCACTGGAAGGTACAATGTATTTTAAAGATACTGAATAAAATTTAGGCTTAAATTCTTTATTTTAAATATGCACTTTGTTACATAGATATTATTGATTTACTTTATGACGTCTATGGGCAATAGTTTTATTGTTTGTTGGAAAGACATGTTCCTAAGATAACCCATATTTATTAGGAATTTTTAAGAAAATACAAGAGTTGCATCTGAAAATGGTTAAATTTGAGTTCAATATCCATCATTAAATAATTCTATTTTCTAGCTTTGAAGTTTTGAACTCAAGAAATCAAGAACTGTAAGGTAGCAAATACAGTATTGTTAAGACAGCTAATTTAGAACTGTATTTTTTACGAATATCGACATATATTTTTTTTCTCTTGATATTTTTAGAATGATACGAATTTTTATTCACCAAAAAAATTAATTTATGGAATATTTATATAAACTAAGTTTATATTCTAATTTAGTATAAGAACTAAATTTGTATTTGATAAATCGATCGCGCGAAGTGATTCTTTAAAAGTTATGTTTCTTTCAAATTAATATTTGCTTATTTAAGAAAACTATGTGGTTAAGAGAATGGTTTCGAAGTACTTAAAATAAAATTTGAATTAATGTCTTAAAATTGCAATAAAAATGTTCAAAATAAAAATTATTTTAAATAGAAATAAGCTACTGAATACAAAAATAAGTATAAGTTGAGAATTTCTTGAATAGTTCAAGAAAGTCAATTAATTTTCGAGCACTTTAAAACAATGTTTAGGAAGTTCTCAACAAAAATCAACAATGGCCATTCTAACTAACACTTACAGAAGAAAAAAATCATGTGTCATCCCAATTATAGGTAAACTCCTTTACATCTTCCTTTTGTTGAAGGAATTCATGCTGCTGCAGTTGAAAGAGCCTATAGTTTCAGCTATTCTTCAGCAAGTGCTCGATCGGTGTCACGAGAGTTAGCGATTCCGTGGTCGACAAAACGAAAACTTTTGCGATCCGTTTTAAAATGACATCCATATAATATCCACCTGGTGCAAATGCTGCAACATCAAGTTCACTAAACTCGTTTCGATTTTGCTTGCCAAAATTTGGTGAGAAGGGAAGTTGATTAATCATGGCTTTGTTTTTCTTTGAAATTTTCACTCCTCAATGTCCTAAAACGTGCTTTGTCACGAGTACACGGTACTGTGAACTCCATCGATAGCAGGTCATTCCAACTTTGAAGGTACGGCAATGTTTGCAGACCACTGTCTTCATGTAAGATGCAGCAACTCCCCATATTGAGCGCATAAGTCAAAGAACTGTTTCGAGCTAAATTTTGCGAGAATTGTGTAATATCCAAATCGTTTCCGAATCCCTGGTCTCTTTGTTCTCCCGACATAAAACCCTGTGTTTTCTGGTTGTGGGGATTCGTAAAAGATCGTGTTTATGGAAGAGGAATTAGGTCATTATCTGTGTTTATAGCCAGCATTATATATATATAAGCACCATGTTGTTGCAATACCTCACGATACAACTGAACACCCAATAATGTGCTTTCAATACATAATTGGAATCAATGAAGCACACGTTGAGCAAATTCAGAAACTGAGTAAGTTTACAATGATTGTGACAGACAATTTTTGTACTTATTTAGGCTCCGCAATTTTCCCTGGTGGTCAAAATGTGAACATTTCTTATTGCAGAAATAGTTTCCTCCTCGTGGTTCATATAACTTATACACCAAGTGTCATCGAAAATTAATAAGTAGAACGGGTTCTAGAGGGGTCTGAATAAGGTCACTTAAATTGAAACCAGCTTGTATTTTGCTAAAATATATAAGGTAAAACTCAGTATATTTATTTCGAATGTATATAACATGTAATATATTCAATTTAAAATACGTTATGATTTTTGATCAAAAATTGTTATGAGGTTATAAAAAGTTTAATTGCTTGATGTAAATCTAAATTTAGTCTTCTCTAAAAATTACTTTCCTTATTTTTTAAAGTTTAATGTAGCATTGTATTGAGAAAATTGCTTTTCTTTATCTTTTCAATTTATCTAATAACTTAGTAAGTATAATTTTTCAGAACTTATAAGATCAAGAATAAAAAGATTTTTTTCTTGAATTTGATCCAAAATGTTTGAATTGAAGCCATTAATATAATGCCTCCTTTCCTATGTATCAAATTGCAATTGAATTCTTTAGGCCTCCTGCATATTCTTCTCTTGGGTAGTGAAAAATTAAATGGGTGAATCGAACGAAACTGTGGATAAGAGAAAATGCTTGAGCTACATGAAAGTGCTGATGAAAGAAAAAAGAAAGAAGAAGAAATAGATAAGAAAGGAAAGAGGAAAAAAATTAGAAATAAACATAAAAACAAAACCTCATATCATTCTGGAATCAAGAATAAAGATCTGATAAGCAACCTCAAGGCTTCTAGCTCAGTTGATAAGGATATCGAAAAGAAAATTGACTAAGATATCAGATGTCGGTGGTCTACCAGTGGACTCTCAAGGGTCGACGTTTCGGAGCGAGGTTTCAAAATAACTTCTTATTTCTTACTGTTTCTTGGTATTAGCAATGACGTGTCTAGTGAGCAATCATAGAGACATTTAATGCGGCAAAAAAAGAATTTTCTTATTTCCACGCGGGATAGCAATACATTTTTTATATTTGGCTCATTTTTAAGGATAGTCAAACATATATATTCTAAGATTTTGTATTTTCTATGACAACTTCACACCATACAGTTATGAAAGTATTGTTTTAAGAGTGATTTATACGAAATTTTAAAAAAATATATTTTAGTCATTTTTTCTATGACTTAACTTTTTCGAATTTTCTTACATTTGGATATGTACTTACTACTAAGATATGCTTTTTAGAATTATAAAAATGCTCAGAATTCTAAGAGAAAAATAAATATTTTGTTGTATGGAATTTAATTGGAAATTCCAGACAAGAATCACCGATACATACGTAACGCTTCAAAACATTTTAGACACCTGATAAGTATTTACTTTGAATTAACTACATGATTTTAGCTGATTAGTTAAGCTCCAAAAGGAAATTAGGTTTAGTATAAACTTCTTATAATCTTTGGCCTTTTCAGATCATCTATTCAATTTTAAACGAGTGATATAAAAGTATATGTATAAAATAAGGTTTTGTATCAATAGGTGAAATTCTACTCCCAATCAAATATAGGCTTAATAATAAATATATTGAAAAAAAAAACCTTCGTACTTTTATTTTAATAGTTTTCAATTATACAGCATTAATATTAATTGAAATACCCGAAATAGAATGAGAGTATCATTTTTCATACAACTTAAAATAAAAATTTTTGATTTGGTTATGAAAAAACATTTGATTATTTTGATGAGAAATTCTAACACAGAATAAGTTTATTAGAAAAAGGTTTATAGGACAGCTTCTGTTGGCTGACCCATGTGTATAATACTGGCTTGGCTCTTGTTATTCACTGAGTTTAGCTGAACATTGTGGAAGGCCTTCACTCCTTGGGTTACCCAAATAGGAGATTTATTCCCGAATTACGAGTATTTCCCCCATTCAGTCCGAGGGATCTCTCCTACCACGATAAAGAAGTCAGTAAGTCTTGGGAGAGGTAAAAATATTTTGATGAGGTTTTTAATTAGTCGTTTCTCACAAGTACTTTAAAATTGACGCTGAAGTTAAGTTGTACCAAATTTTATGGGAAGCACAACTGCACATGATTGATAGCTTATTCAACTGTGAAGTCCAGTTTCACTATATCTAGTATTCGATCAATATTATTCCACTAAATGTTTAGTATAAATAAAAAGACAGTAAATTTTTCAACCTATTTTTAATCTTATTAAAAATAATCGAAATTAAGTAAATGTATTACGATTGTAGAGAAAAAAAACTCCACACTGCCCTCCCATAACAAAAGATTGATAGTAAAAATTATCTGTATGTCATTAACGACAAATTGGATCCATGTCCGTAGTAAAGCCTATTAGCTGGATCCTATTAAATATTCGTTCTCAGATTATCACTTAATACTAAAATTGTAGGACTGAAAGCTTTTTTTCCCAGCATAAGTCAGGTACAACCTCATCCTTCTAAACTACCGATCTCTCTCTCTTTATAAATACTATCTGATCAGTATTATTCACTCCACATCCAAATTTTAATTCTACTTTACATCAGTCATGGTTTAATCACAAGCAACAATTCTCAAATCAAATAACGTTACAACAAGGTCCAATGAGGTTAGATGAAGGTAATACGCATTATAAACCCGTTACAATTCTACAGAGCATTGGTATTCTTGGGAACTAGATTATGAGTTTTAATTTCTTGGAAGAGAGCAAAAGGTTTTTTTTAACTGTAGCTTATGAAAGAATACCCAGAGTCTGCCCGTCCCATTTTCTTTAAAGCCTAAATTTGTCGATTAAGGTGATGAGCTGTATCTACATGAATTGTCTCAGGCCAAAAGAATAAAAAACAACAGTTATAAATTATAACAAATATTTAGCTTTTAAGAATAATTTTTAAAATAATATAAAAGTTGGATATCTTGCAATATACAATTATTTTAGTACAAGAGGAACCTGAGGAACTTAATTTAAAATAAAAATTGTTTGAAATCTAGTGACGATGTTTTACTTTTCAACTGTCATAAAATTCTGAAGAGTTTGGCGCTATTTTTGGTCATATTTCTCGAATTTTCGATGATACAAAACTACAATCAATGCATCAGCATTGGTGTAGTTTAATGTCTGTAATGCATCAGCCTATAGACATTTTTAAAAGATTTTTTAGTAAAATTTTAAAAATATTTCATTTTTATAATCCATGTTTGAAAATAAAATTCCTTGTCAGAGAAAGCAGACAGCAACAGCGACATAAGAAAATAACACATAATCTTGCTACTTCATGTATAAATAAACTATAATGCAAGTTAAGGCATTTCATAATAGACATTCTTATATTTAGTCAATCAATTATCATTTTAATAATGTTCTATTTCAATAAAAACCTAAACTACATTCTTTACAGTGCAGTAGATATATGAAGTAAAATCCGTGGACACATTAGGACAATGCTAACCTTTGAGTTTGATATATTTGCTAAACATGTACTCCTAATTGAAAGTGAACATATGTGATAAAATCCAACAAAATTTCTTCAAGTATAATGAGAGTATCTTCTTATTCTTAAGAAGGCGCATTCTTTAAATCTTTTGCTTATATATTCAGTTTAGCCCTTGTCTCATGAATTTTTTTGTCTCATGTTACGATTACATAGTTTATATACTTTGATTTTAAAGATGTATTTGAAAACTTTTACATAAGCAGTATAATATAAAAAACAATTTCTTTTTGATATCAGTTATTAGTACTATTCCTTAATTTAAGATTTCTTTCATTTATTAGAAAGGAGTGTAATATTGGGATCTTACCATAAAAAATTATAAGTTTGATATATAGAATGCAAGATATCTCTTTATTTGCGTGTTTTGAGTAATTTTTGATTAGTTAAAGTCTGTAGCATTTGAGCCTAATGCATTAATTACAAGCTAGTGTCCACGTCGTGTGGCTAGCCCAAAGCTTGATCCCAATTGAAATTCTAAGCTAGCTTGGAACTTATTTCTGGACTTCAGAGGATATTTCTATAGACTTATATATAGAGAGGATATTTCTATAGATATAGAGGATATAGACTTATTTCTGGAGATAGACTATGATCACCTTGTACCCGCTATCCGAAACAAAGTGACTGGGAATCGAACCTGGGTTAACAGTGCTCGCCGAGTCAGACATGCTAACCATAACACAACCGCAGGTACAATTTTGTGGGACTCGCTACTAGTTATTTCAGTTCTTTAAATACTTATACTATTCTATCTATATTTCTTACTTTTTAAGAAATAAACACTCTTTGTCATGGAATATGAAGACTCGAATAACTGAATTACTGTGAATGTAGTTACTTGAAACTTTTTTTCCCTAAGTTTTAGTGTAACATTCGCTAAATTTTCTTGACATATTTCATATTTCTACTGTACAAAATTTTTATTCCTATAAAATTTAGAATTTAATTGTGTTAAACGTAGCGATGTTTAATCAAACACTTAAAAGAAATATGAACCATGTGTAAATATATAATATTAAAAATAATTTTATTTTGGATTAAGAAATTTTCTTTATGTCAATATACGTAGTCATTTATATTTTAAATATAACTTTTTAAAATGATGCACATTCAAATTGTATTTATGTAAAGTCATCCTAAAGCGAAATTAATTCAAAATCTACAAAGAACATTAAATTGCATCGATGTTTTCTAATACGTATTAAACTTTAGAACATCAAGTTATTACATCAAGATATACAACTTACTACTTCCACTTAGTATCATTTTCAAAAAAGATTCCGTGAGGATTACTTTTGAGAAATTCTTTAAGAGTGCCAATTCTACATCTTAAATAAATGAAATTGGTATGTGGTATAATACTTCAGAAAATATTTCAGTGTACTACATTAACCTATCTATTTGAATAAAGCACACCTAGGTGCCAGATGGCCAATCTAGTTATGGGATGAATCAGATTGAACGCGTTAGAAAAAATTTAATTTATAAGAATTCTTAGCTGTTTGTGTTATAGATTCATGATCCCTATTTGTTACCGATGCACATGAAATAGAAACTTTGGAGAGAGAATATATATATAAGTCATTTAGCAAAACTTTGTTGTTTTTAAGTACACTTTTGTGTGGAGAGGAAGAAAAGAGAAAGAGATAATGCCATGTGAAACTTTTGTTGATAAAAACTGTGTAGATTTTTGTTGAATGTAGAATACAAAAGTGATGTAAAATGTTAATAAAAAAGGACCACCTTTAATAACTTTAGCAATTCTCATTGCTATTGTACCAAATCGGTAGCTTAATTAATGGCCAAAGGGAACTAAATTGTTATGTTTTTTGAATAATTCATTAGCTTATAATTAACTTGTTTAATTATATGTTGTACAGAGTTTTCCTTTAAAATAATCCAAGTTTATTTCGGCGTATCGGATTTCTTATTTTAAAAGTAGCAAATATTTCAAATTTAGTAAAATATTGCTTGTACATTTATGAGTTATAGGGTTTTAAAAAATGAATATATTAATATTAAATGAGTGTTTTAATTAATAGATGAAAAAGGAAATTTTCAACTCAACTCTGTTCGAAGTATTTTACATAAAATGATACGCATTTTTTATTTGTAAGATATAAAAATTGAAACTTTATGCTATGAAAAAAGTCATTACTAAATACTATTGAAAAGTGAATTTTAATACACTATATTTTTGGGCAATAGGACTCATCTTGTCATAAAACCTCTAAATCTAAAATTTCATTTAACTTCATCCTATAGTTCAGGAGATATTCAAGACCAAATCTTATGATTGGATTGTGATTGTTTATTAAGGTCGCAATTAGAAGCAACATGAGGGTTATTGGTGAGGAACTTCATAAATTGTACCTTGATCAAGTGACGAGGACTACACTTGAGCTGGTTCTTCCCTCTCTAAACTTCATCTCACCATAGGTGTATTTGTGTCTTATGATCGGAAATTGTATAACAGTTCAGCTATTTTAACTATCAATCTTATCATTATGCATTGCTGTAAAACGGGAGAAACACATTATAAACAGTTATTATTTTAGGTTAAGCAGCAAATGATGTTCTAATCATTTATTTGCATACTTCTTAAATAATGAAAATTTAAAAATTAAAATTAAATTTGGAGAAAAGTTAAAGTTATGTAATATAAACTTTTTCTTTTGTTTCAGAAATGAACTCATTAATCCATTAACATAATAGTTGTATTTGAACTATTAATAGTGACACGAGTACTAATTTTATCGTACTAATTTTTACGAGTACTAATTTTTTCCCATTATTTTTTGATTAGGGGGCTTTACTTGTATGAAATCGTGACTTAACTTTTAAAGACAATTTGATATTTCAACATAATTTTTAACAATGGAAAATTAACTAGCAGCAATTTTGATAGGAAAATACCTTACTTAATACTTTTGAAATCAATACTGTCACTGAAGAAAAAATGAAATCTATGAAAACACGAATCTATATTTATGATTAAATTCATAATTATGAGTTTAATTTTTACTTTGCGAAATAAAAAAAAGGTATAACGAATGAAATAAAAATTTATTTTTAAATATAAGGTATTTATTATAACGGGATTTTTTGCTTTTTTATTTCATAAAATTTAACGTTTTATAATACAATTAGAAATCTGGAAGGATTTGAGCTGTACTATTAATTCAAAACATATATTTATAAGTAAAAACATCTCCTATGAAAAAAGAGCCATTTTTAAAATTTAAAGCAATAATATTTTCTTATATTAGATCATCCCCGACTTTAAAATCTTACTTTAATTCTATCAATTAGACAATTGGTTTGATAAAGAGTTTAGATGATAGATTAAGAATGAATCATACGAGTAATTTAAATTTTATAACAAACAAAATAAATAAATATAGTACACGCATGTTAAGAGGTAATTTCTTCTTATCTTTACATTTCTTCAATTATATAAAATTTATTACTTCAACTAAGGGAACTATTCTATATGATTGATAAAAGACATTATATTTCACTGTTATTTCTTCGTGTTTTTCTTTTGGTTATAGCTACAGGTTTCCTTTGTAACATACCCTCCTTTTGATAAAAAAATAAGTTTTTTTTAAAAGGATTGCATTTGGTGTACATTTTTAGTGCTTGAATTTCGTTTATCTCAAGAAAGAAGTTTTCAGCTTTTTGTAGAACTTATTATTATTCATTTTCACAATGCTGAATATCATAAAGTGATTTCGTAGAAATATAACATGAAACTAATTACCAATATAAAATATTTTCACTATTATTATTTGATTTATTTTCAATAGGATACTACTTTAATATCTAATAGTCACTTCACATTCATTAAAGTTTCCTTTTAAACTTATTTTGCTTTACCTATCTGATACAATCTTGAATATAATATTATGCACTTTCTACAAGCATATAAGAATTTTTCCCGATACTTTGATCTACAAAATATCTTATAATACTTTGTTTTTCTTTACAATAGTTCATTTAGTAATTTGACAAATTAGAACATTTTAAGTTTGCTATGAAGTCTGAAAATTATACAACAGAAAGGAAAGTATTAGCATTTTATCAATCATTGCTTTTAGTTGAATTTTCAATCTCAAAAAATATCATAAAAGGGCGATCTGAAGTGTTTTAATGTAATGATGTGTCACTTTAAAAATATACAGAAAACGTAAAAAATTATATTTCGTACAAAGACGTAATTTTTATACTAAGTTTAGGAATTATTTAAATGCACATATTTAAACATTTTCAAATACAAATACATGTGTTACAGAGACTCTAAGAAAATTATTTTTTTAAATTTAAACGAGAATCATAATTTGTTGATATGCATTTTCCTACATCATCCAGTGTGTTTCATTTAATTTATACAAATTTATCCCTTTGATTCATGCACCTATATATTTGAAATTGAAAAGTTACATATCTAAAAAAGGAATTATTCTATAATTTCTATAGACGTACATCTCAGTTTTGATTATTTCTATTTCATCAATTAAATGAGAAGGAATAACATAATTTTTTTCTGATACAATGAATTTTAAATTCATAAATTTTAAAATTCATGAAATACTGATTACTCATACGGATACAATGAATTTTAAATTCATTGTATCCGTATGAGAAATCATTATTTTGTTTATATTGCAAGAGATTTTAAATTATAGATCGAATTTATTTTATATTCATTTTCAAAAGCCTACAGTTATAATTTTCATTATTAAAGAGTTTTATTATGAAAGTGATTTACAGATATCAAAAATCTTTTGAAATTGCGTTACTTTTCGTGTTTAAGTTGTGTAGTGATTGCTGAATCACTTAATTAACTTTTACCGAAAATGACTAACAATATACAACCCTTTTAGAACGAAGAATATTTAGAATCACTTTCTAAGATGAATTATAATGTGATAGGGAATATCTGTCTGAGCAATTTCTTTTTAACTTGATTAGTATGCTCAATACACAATTTTTTATATGACCGCGATAGCCTAGTGTTTGTGGTTATGAGCTGGCGGTCAGAGTTGTTCCCGCCGCGTAATGGGTTTGAATACAGAAGCCTCTAAATGCCCACCTTGTGACATAGCTGATTCAGTTAAATCTGTAAAGGCTCGAAGTGCTCCAGTTAGCATGGTGGGAAAATTTGGAGAGGAAGTTGCCATCTCAAGTGTCATCCTGGTCACTTGGTCAAGGTCCTAAATCCTGAGGACTGTAGCTAGTAGCCTTCATCTTGCTTCTAAGTGTGAGGTTAATAAACGATCAATAAATCACATCAACGTTATCCTGATGGATTAGTCCTCAGAGTGGAATGATGTAAGAATTAAGCGCTCTTAAATCACGACTTAATTTAAAGATAAATAAGTAATTCTGGAAAGTATTCATGTCCATAGCGTATGCAATGTATGACAATATCCTAATAAGAATATATAGGTAAATAAATTTTAAATTGCAAAGGATTTTTAAACAGTTTTTAGTAGCGAAAGATCTTTTTATATATCTCACTATAGCAAGTATGGTAAGTTATATACACTTCAAATAAGCAATTGATATTATTCAAAAAAGTGTAATTGAAAATTTAGGAAGAAAATGTACTGAATTTACTAAATAATTCATAACTTTTATGATAGATTGCGCCCATCTACGAATTTTGAATTACGGATATTATGGGAAGAAATTTTAATTAGAAGTACACGCACGCACGCACAAATACACATACACACACACACACACACACACACACATATATATATATATATATGCTGAAAAAAGATTAATTCTCTCATGAAAATATTGAAGAAAAATGCCTCATAAATATTTAAAATTTTTGCTAAAACAAATTATCACAAACTTATTGGTGGGAAAATATGAATTAGATTTCAATCATGTTCAACAATAGTAAATCTGTCTTAAAGTAAATTAAAAAGAGTCATACTCAAAATTTCTTATTTAGATATATATATATATATATATATATATATATATATATATATATATATATATATATATATATATATATATATATATATATATAATTCATATCCCTTTTTCAAATTTCAAATCCTCTTAGTTTACAAACTAAACCGTAAGCCATACGATTAATATTCAAAATTTCACTTCCAAGTTGTGCTGGTATGATATGCAAATGAATTAGATTTTATGCAGAAATTTCGTAATGAGAAATCGATAATAATGTTGGATGTTCGAAACAGCGATAATTTTCTCGAAAAGAAAACGGCTTCGAACTGAGCACAATTTTGTTTAGATATATATATATATAATTCAAAACAAAACCTCATTCCTGCGTCTTCTTGACATTCTGTGTTAGTTTCACGAGCTATGAATAATAACCCTGTAAATCGATTTTACATTCAGATTCAAGACTTTTAAATTCATAACAGCAGTCAAGATGATTGCATATATATATATATATATATATATATACATATTGTGATTTCATTAATTTGATATAATTTTAATAAGAAGACTGCTGAAATTCTATCCGTTATAAATACACCAGTTAAGTTTTGTAAATAAATTTGTCACACTTATATAAAGAAATATTCTTTCGGGATTTTGTGTTTCTTTAAATTGATATTGCTACAAAAAATCGTCCTTTGGGTGTATGCCAAACACAATCTAACCAGAAGGATAAGAAAAATTGACAATTGATTCACAAATACTCGAAAAATTACAAAGCTCAGGTAGCAGAACATGTCTAAATGAGAAGCACAATCAAGGAAAAGTATACTTGCATCAATTAGTCACACATCAGGAACAAAAAATAGGACTTGTACAGAACAGCAGCAAAAACAAATACAAATCACTAATAATAACAGTAATACACACACACACACACATACACACGCATATATATATATATCACTTTGCATAACGTGCAGCTCACCAGCTTCTTAGTTCAAACCATGAGCAAATCTCTAAGATAATGCTTTCCTTTACGAAGACAGCTCATTGAAACTTCGCATCTCAGAGTATTTATAGTTGTCCCAATCGGGTCTGACGTCGAGAGGGGGGTATAGGGAGATTTCATGATTTCTTTCCTAATAGAGATATCAAGAAATTTCGAGCACTTCCGGAAACCTTTATTTTGCCGCTAAAGTTTCTAAGTCTCAAAAATACTTCCTAAGCTTATTGACAAGGTCGGGTTGCATAGCTTAAGCCTTTCTCTGTATTAAATGTTTCTTTTCATTAATAAGAGTAGTATTTTAGGAGAGCGTTTTTAAGTTTGTAACAATACATGTGAATGTACCATTGAGTTCAATTTTGGTACTTGAAATGTTTGCCATTGTTTTGAATTTATAGATGTTCTGAGTTTAAAATATTTCAAAGGTAAAGCAGCTTTCATTATCTCAGTATGAAATATAGATTGAGAGTGTTGAACCACATGAATGTATTTCGGTATTTAAATGAGGCTTTATTTCCTTAAGATTACAATTATGTATTGAGATGGGGAAAGGGAATGATCAACTTTTCAACCTCAATATACTTTTTAAAATCATTTTTGAAGTCACGAAGAATGATTTTAAATAATAACTTCATTACATATTTATATGTCTGATGTGTTTATCTTGAGAAACTTCTAGAATATTTTTAAGGAATGTACAAATAGTTTATAGTATATGTATTCATAAAATAGTTAAGAAGCAGTAAAATAAATTCCTATATAGGATTTGAAAATTATTCCTTATAGAATATACACGAAGTTCATAATAAAGGTATTTATTTTTCAAAAAAGTAAGTGTGAAAATGTTTTAATATCTTGCTAGAACTCATAATTGAAATTAAAACGCAGCGTGGAGTCTAAAATTTTCAAAAACAACTTACTTATGAAATGCGTTGCCTGGAAGTTTGTCCATGATTAATATCATAATCTTACACAAAAATTGAAAATATCTTTATTTATAAGATCTATATAACTGAATTTCTTCAACAACAATTTCTTATTTAATTCCATTCGTGCAGCCCTAGTCTTATGAATGAACTGTTGAAACAATTTACACTTATTTTGCAATGTCATGTCATCTCTATTAAAAGTGTTTAAATGCTGATCGTTTCTCGAAATCATAACCTAGGTTATGTGTAGTTCATGTTTAAATATTATAGCATTGTTCATAGATAATCGTGTGAAAGTTGAAATATTTAGTAATAGATTTCATTTCCTCCAGTGTTTTCTTTTTTCCTCCGACGAATCTAGTACAAAATAATGAATACCGTAAGCAATTTTAAATCTTGGAAAAAAATTTTACAAATTAATTACGGTATTATTTTATACTCTGTTTTCTTAGAAAGGAATGATTTGGGTATTATTTTAAGATCAGATAATCTTTACTGGGTAATAAAAGTTTCATCTACAGTCTAATTTGCATAACATTTAACATCACTTGTAAAATCAAGTTATGCAGCATTGTATACTGAGAAACCATACTTTAAAATTACTCTATTATATTTTTATGTATTGAGAGCAAATATATACGAAGAACATATAACAAATATATAGAGCTATTTTTCTCATAAGTTACACAAGAATTTTTTTTTTGCAATTTTGCACTTTGTATCAGCTAAAAAATTTGAATATCAAGAAAAATATTAAGTAAAATATTTATCATAATCTATCTAATATTATTTTATTTTTTTCATACTATACATATTTATTTTATATTATCCTTATTATTTTAGAGTTATAATTTAAAAGTGGAACAATATATTTTTATATTATTTATATCAAATAATATTTCAAAATCATTTTCATTAAATTTGTTTCTTAATATTTTTTCTAATGAACATTATCGATGAGTTATCGGCTCTACAGAAAAAAAACGCGTTATTTCCTTTTTTTTTTAAAAAAATAGATGTAATATTTATTTAAAGATCTTTGTATCCATTTTCTTATATAATACTTTAAAATCAATATTTATTCTAATATATGTGAAATACTCACAAAATTCCTTGTACACATGTCAAAGGAGATAAAATATTACGCACTCAACGCTTGAAGATCTTGTTTCAATGAAATAAATCCTCCACATTTTCGACTGAAAAGGTTCACTCCTGCAGTTTATATAATTTCCTCCTTTCTCTTCATCAAATTATATAAATATTATTTAAACATATCAGCATCTTACATCAACGTCTTTTGTTTCCTTTCTCTGTTACTATATCTATGACTGATGCACAAAACGACGTTGAATAGTACGAAAAAAAAAATATGCCTGAAGATTTTTTTTCTTGCTACCATTTTTTCTAATATAAATTGCGGATAGAAAGCAAAAATCGGAAATACTGCTGTTACGGAATTGTACATCAAAAACGTGGATTATAGAAGTGATATAAAGGCTTAAGACTATAGTTAGGTTCAGAAAGTTATTCTTCATGAAGAGCAAAATTATCGATATATAGTAGATCTTTTATCCTATCTTCTGAGTTTTCGAACAAATAAATGAATTCCAATTATCTATGTAGGCATCGAGTGTTTTAAGTACTTCTAATTTTTTCAGTTTTTCCGCATTAATTGATTGATAAATTTCGATGGAATAATGCATTTACTAAGAGAAAAAAGCACGCATTTCACATTGAATGGATTGTTCGTTCAAATGGTATGGATTCTAACTTAATTTTAATCCGAATTAACACATATATTCTGCTTTACATATAACATTAATATAATTTTAGTTCTGTATATATATATTTAAAGCTAAAAGAATTTGAATGGTATATGTAAAACAGTATATTTAACAGTAACTCAAAATCAGAAAAATTATGATTTTGAAATGCCTAATCTTTGGAATTTATTAAAATTTGGAAAACAATAAATCAATCAGCGCTCCTGAATTAGGCACAAAAGAAAAATAATATAGACTTGTTCTCTTTCTTTAAAAATATGAAGCGAAATATTTGAAAGAACAATATATTTGATTTAATTGCGTAATCGGAGATTCATTATGAAGAGTAATTTCTTGCAACAGCTATAAAAACCTCGTTATGCCATGATCAAATTTATGTTATTTATTAACTCAGGAAGTAGAATAGCTTATTACTTTACGAGGCAGTTTGAAGACCCAGAATTGTTTCTGGTGATAAATTAAAATTAGTTATAAATTCTCTTAGGGATCTTAAACATGCTCAATTCGATTTAGATTCGTAGAATGTATGCTGGCCATGTCCTAATGACAATACTTTCCTCGCAAGGTAACTGATTATTTACCAAACTCTCTGTGGTGTAGTATTATAGTTTTGAAGGATGAGGAAATTACAATTGTTCCTGTGAAAGGACCAGCAATTGGATCAAGAATATTTTGCCTGTATAATTGAACATTTACGGCCCATTTGAGATTACATGTAAGTTAATGCGGTCTCAAAGGAGATACCTTTCTATCACATATGCTGGATCTACCAAACTTTCAATTTCATGGATGTTACTGGGATAACAGTGAGGTGCTTCCGGTTAGATCTACAATCTTCTTCAGAGCAAACGAAAGTTAGACTCCTCAGTAAGAAATACAAACCTCACTTGGCTTGCATTCTAATTGCCCTCTGAACATGTTTAATTATACATTTCATTTCAGTGGAATGATATGAGGGATGCAAGTAATGTTGGCTAGCTTGGATACAAAATCCAAAATCTCTTTATGAAAACATTTGGACATAATTGATCTGGTACCACATATCCAATGACTGCAATAAGAGAACATCTGAAATAAGGTGGTGTAGAGACTTAGTGCTTCATTACAGTTAGTTGCAAATTGAAAACATGGGCGGCACTTGTATCTTTAGGTATTCCTGAACTGTACTTTCTAGATGTTGATTCTATTCGAAAGAATGCAGTTCATACTTTATGAATAACAGAAAGACTCACACTACCGTATCGGATTGCCACTTGTCTGCTGATATTCACTTTATGATATGCCCTGATAACTCTTCATAAAATGATATTAAATAGTCATATTTAAAAAAATTATGAAATGGAACTAGAACCAACTAGAATGAAAATGGCAAATTACTCTGTATTCACAAATATCCAGGATATCAAACAGTAACAGTACTAACAGAAAACACGGCACTTGTACAAATTAACGACTCAATACAGGAATGAAAACAGCACTTGTAATGACAATCAGAGTTATATCCCTCAGCAACGTTCAGCTCATCAGATTATTATTTCCCATTACAGACAAACCTCCGCAACAATATTCTGCATTTACATGACAGTCCTCAAGGTTCACGGCAGAATCACTCAGCTACGCGACCGATAACTTTTAGACAGATCCACTCAGCCACCTCCCATCAATTTTCTAATCGATCTCCCTTCGTGCCTCTTCGCTATTTTTGGGCTCCTGCCAGGTATGACGTTACAGGAAAAACTCAGGAAATGTCCTTAACTTTCTTCCAAATGGAGGTAACACTTAGATTCCAGAACTTTCGGGGATTTTCTTTTTCTCGCCATTGCTGTAAAATTTCTGGCCAAGCCACCTGACTTGACGCCAAACTCATCGTTCAGGTTAAAGGGTCATTGCTGAAACTTTCTTAGCCAATGAAATTTCTGCAAATGTCTTTTTTTCCTTCACAAGAGAATGGTTGCAAGGAAAAGTCTTTTATGTTTCGTAAAAATATGATCGCGTCAAATTTGATTACAAGAAATCATCATGCATCCCTTCAGCCTCTATTTTTTGCCAGAAACTTAAATTTATCATATATTTTAAGAAGAGATGCGTGGTTCTAAGTGAATAAAATTATTTTCTCTGCATAAAATTATAAAACTTAAACAATATAATAAATGTTTTAAATGTTTCAAACGGACACATATTAGTAAAAACTGTAGAATTCTTACGAATTTCTGTAAACGTTGTGTTGGTAAGGGTCATTTTGAATGAATATGTGTACTTTGTATTAACAATCCAAACACGTGATTAATATTCAAAACAGAATTGGCGAAAATCGATGCTATTTGGGAAAATAAAAACTTAGGGAATATAATATCTTCGTATTCTAAATATGAAACAATATTTCTACAAACCATCTGCGTGATACCAAAATCCGAAGATAAAAATAAGATAGGAGAATATTATTTGATTCAATAAATAACAAATCTTTCGTAAATGAAAGTCTTGTGAACCACATCAATTGAAGGTTACAACAGAAGTACGATTGAGTTTATTTTTTTTTCGGGGGTCAAAGAATACACCAAAATTCCTTTCATATGGTTGAACTCCGTCTGCAAAACAGAGCTGATTTCGCAATGGAAATAAAAATTAAAACACTTGGTACTGAAAGAATTACAGAAATAGGAGCTGTGCATCCCTAGCAAATTATTTATTTCTGAAATCGGGCTCATCAAAATGATTTGAGTTATCAGAAATTCTAACGAAATTTTTATTTTAAGTAACAGATTATTTGAGAGAACAAATGCATTAAACTATTATTCGTTTAACCAGAATATTGGTAGCATCAGAGATCTTGGTTGGAAACACAGTAATGAGCGAATAAGTAATTGGGATAAGGATTCATTCATAGTAATGTTATACATAACTAAGTACATCTGCATAAGCGAAACAGACATTTCTACATAGTTCAAATCCTTGTGAGATTTAGAAGCAATCAGATTTCCATTAGTTGAATCTTTAAGTGTTATTGAAGAAACAATTGAACGTTTATAAAAGAACACATGCTTAAAGGGTAGGAAATACCAGTCACAGTTCATGTGGAAAAATAATTGCTACCTACTTAATAATAATTATGATACACAGCTAAGCATCACTTAATGGAGTTGAAAAACTGATTGGAACTCGAGATGACCAGTTGCCTAAGAATACTATGAAATATTGAAGGAAGGAAATTATAGGGGAATGTCAAATCGAAAAGAGAATAAATATAAATCGCTCTACTTTATTATATACCTCACCACATTATGGTTCGTGAGGATTGGTTCACATCAAAGGTTCGAATTTTATTTGATGCTTCATCCAAGGCAAAAAAGGCAATGACGTTTAATGAAGGCCTCCTCAAAGGAATTAATTTAAATTCAAACACTGACTATTATGCTGAGATTTTGAAAATATAAGATAGCATTTATCTCACTTGTCAATAGTGCTTTTTATAAATTAATTAGCTAAAGAAGGGAGATATTTTTTTAAGATTTTTTTGGGTTACATAATGGGGAATTAAAAGCATTTGTGCCACTGGTGCCAAAAATGCCACTGACATTAAATATTGTCAATTTCTCCTTCCTGCAACTATTAGGCGCCATTTTACTCACTTTAAAGTCGAGAAGCAAATCACCTGCAAAATGCTTGAAAATGTTTTCGTATGAAGAAATTATATATTCTGACATACAAAAACATTTAAACAGCCAACTTCGAATTAAAGGAATTATGGTCGGGTATCAATGATTCTAGCAATAACAGAATAAAATGGAAAATCTGTATCTAAGGTTAATAAAGGTGTGTGAACGAAAGATAATAGCTAAAATATAACTGTACATATGGGCGAACTACACACTACAATAATACTGCACCCCAACCCCTTTATAGTACCACATTTTTGGTCTATAAGAAAACATCTTTAACCAGCTATTTCTGTATCAAAAGAATCAAATAGGAGAAATACCTCAGAGATATATGAATCTGCAAAAACATTTGAACATGTTTTAAAACGTGGAGGAAGCATGAGCATTTATTTTTGCTGAAGAGTGTGGTAACTGTCGAACCTATTAATCAGTGTAAAGAATTTCAACCTGGAGATATAATACTGGTGAAAGAAGAGAAAATTATAAAACATTTTAGAAACTTGACAAAATTGTGGAAATTTATAGGAGAGATCATAATAAAGTGAAAAGTTACACATTAAAAAATTCAGCCAGATTTTTTTAAACATTCAATTCAATTTCTCTATAACTTGAATTTGAAAGACTAAGTCATTTAATATAACTTGTGATCAGTTGTAATTATACCAAAATATTGATTCAATTATATGTTTATGAGTATTGCTCATCAATATATATTGTATATTACATGATATAAATGTAATCCAATTCCATTTTGTGCCAGCATTGATCATGAAAGGATAATATTTTGAAGTGTTAATTTAGATTTAAACCTTCATTCAAATTTTCTGACTTGAATGTTACTGTACATGAAATGATTCTCTATAGTGTGTATCGTTTCATGATAACATACAGGAATTTCATTCCATTTACATCTCTGAAATATATGAATAGATTTCTTCTCCGCTTGATGAACGTTGTTTATAGAGGAAAGGCAGGAAGGACGTTGCGGATTAATGATTAACTGTGAATCACGCTGGTAGACGAACAGTGCATGTAATGTATATAGATTCAATTTCATAGAATAGTGTGTTTGAGTAGGTTTCTGTGAATTTATAAAGTGGAAACTCGATCCACTCTGGAAAATATGGAATGTTTGGTTAGTTGGTTGTATACATTTTCTGACACTGAACCCCCCTGGGTCATATTATGTCAAATAGTACGGTATGATATTTCATCGATGTTTTAAGATAAGTTGAAGTAGATATACAGTTATCTCATTTATGAAATTTAGTTCGTTTGGTTAAAATAAATAATTTCAAATTCTTTCAAATATGGAAGAATTTGTCTTCGCTGATTATTCTATAAGAACATGTTTAAACACCATTAATGGCAAATAATGAAGGACAATTACAAATGTCTCATTATACATTAACCTTGTCATTTGGCAGAAGTAACAAGTATGATTTAGATCAAACTGAGGTTATATTTTTGTTAATATACTAGTAAAATAAACTATGCATAATATAAAGTGCTATTTATTAATAAAAAATTTAAAATAGTGAAATATTTCATACTAAGATGTGTTTTTAGACATTAAATTTACTACCGCTGAGATAAAAATATCTGTTTGTATAAACTTATTTAAAGAAAAATCTATTTTTTTATTACATACATCATATGAAAATTATGTTTTCTTTAATAATATTTTAATTATCACTTGTATGTACACTCATGGACAAAAAAATTAGCGCACCAAGAAGGAGTTGTCAAAATCAAACGAAATTTTACATACGTAATGACTGCTTTGATGTAAGTAAATGATTAGAAAATAAAAGAAAAAGGATCATTTATTTCAGAGAAAAAGGCAAAAGAACGAAGGGTTTAATACCCTGTAGAACCCCCAGTAGCGCGAATGCACGATGCGATACGATCGGCATTGAAGCATACAAGTTCTGTAAGACGTCTTGAGACATTTCGTTCCATATTTGCTGCAACCTTGTCTCTAGTTCGTTCAAACTCGTGGGATGCCCAACTCGCCATCCCAAATGATCCCAAATATGCTCGATTGGAGACAAATCTGGGGATCGGGTAGGCCAAGGAAGGGTAGTAACAGTGAGGAGACAGTCTTGTGACACCCTTGCCGCGTGAGGCCGAGCTTTGTCTTGTTGAAAAATGGCTCCTGGGATCCGTTGCATGAGTGGCAACACATCTGGTTGCAGAATGTCATGGACATACCGCTGGACTGTCACGGTGGCACGGATCAATACTAGGGGTGACAATGTATAGTAGGCAGTGGCACCCCATACCATCACACCAGCTGTGTTAGCGGTGTGTCGCTGTAAAGCAAAGGCAAGATTGAGGCGTTCACCACGGGGTCTCCACACACGAACTTGATTGTCATCACTGCTGAGATTGTATCTGGATTTGTCGCTAAAGAAGACCTGGTTCCATTCCGTTGCAGTCCAGTTTCCTCGTGCGTGGCAAAACTCCAAAAGAACGCGTCGATGGATGGGCGTCAAGGGTAACACACGTAATGGGCACCGCAATTCCAATTGTCCTTCAGCCAGGCACCTTCGTATGGTTCGAGAAGACACAGGGGCCCCTAGTGAAGGTGCTACCTGTACCCGGAGGGCGGCCGATGAAGCAGTTGGCTGTACGCGTGCATTTCTTACGATGTGGTGGTCTTCCCGACGATTGGTCTGTCTAGGGCGTCCTGAGCCTGGTCTTCATGTAAATAACATCTCTTAGATCCACTGGTCCCAACACCTCCTCACAACACAATCATAGCGGCCTAATTGACGAGCTACTTGCTTAGCTGACCACCCAGCTCCCATCAAGCCGATGACTCTTCCCCCCTCAAACTGCTATAGCTGCTCGTATTGTCTTCGAAAAATGCGTAATGGCATGTCTACTTTAGCTCTTACTTTGTAAACGATTCAGCACACTCAAACAAGCTTTGGTTACCTGTTTTATACTCCATGGAGAACGACATTAAACGCCCTCTACCGGCCATACGTAATGCGCAATCACGCTGCATTTCTAATCATTTGCATACCTTCCCGACATGTACCTTCATGCCACGTTTCGTTACGATCCCGCAATTATTTCTTGGTGCGCTAATATTTTGTCCATGAGTGTATATTGTAACAAAAATTTCGATCTCATGTGGGTGCAACCATTAAAGTCAGTCTGAAATGGAGGAAAATGTCAAATGATGCTTTATTCACAAATATCATCGGCAACATGAACACAGGTAGTAAAACGTGGACATATTAACAGCACTAACAGGAAATATGGTACTTGTACAAGTTAATGACAAAAACAGGAACATTTATACAACACTTGAACAGATCAGAAATACAAACACATTCAAACAGACTTGTGATAACAGTCACAACAGTTTTAAAGCTAGTTTATTAGTTCTCGCAACGGAAAAATCTCGGAGAATATACTTCTCACTGACTCTGATAGCTTCCGTCAGTCACGATAGATTCTCCTGCAGGTATAGGCCACTTACCGGCAAATTCATTCGGTCACGCTAATGATAATTCCTCTGCAAATATACTCAGCAAATGCCGACAAATTTTATTCTGGATTCAACTTTCTCCCTATTTGTAGCTGTTTGGTATGGTGTAACGTCACAGGAAAAATTTATGAAAAGTTCATAACTTTCGCCCTAATCGAGATATTGACAAGATTCCATCCTTTTAATCGTTAATTTCGAAGTTTCTCAATAACTCGAAAAATAATCACTAAATACTTCACCAAATTTGATGGGATTGATTGGTTTGCGGGGAAGATTGAAAGGTAAACTTTCTTTGGCCTACGAAATCTTCACAAATGTTTCTGTTTTCGATTAAGAGTAACGATACAGAGAAGCATCATACTAACAATTAGTTTCAGAAGAGCAAAAACTAATCATTAAATATCTGTTTCTTATAGTAACACCTTGTTGATTTCGAGATGGATAGTATTAAATAAACGAGGTAAGAAATACTGGGGTTTAAAATAAAGAAAAAAGAGCTTCATTTTCCTTAAATATATTATTAATATAAATGTTTCTCAAGTAAATGTCTACTCCTATCTTAACCTAAATACAAACTTTTCATACTTGTGAAGAAAAAAAGTTATTCAATGAAAACAATTATGGGATCTTTTAAATTATTTCTGATTTTAAATTTATATTAATTATGAAAATTAACAAAATTATTTCCATCAAATGTGTTGTATTTTCCCACAGAAGTTTTGTAAAAAAATTCATCATCATCATTTCTTCATCATTTGAGAAGACCAATTATTCCGCACAAAAACGATTCAATTCAAAAAGTATAATTTGATTAAGTGATTTTTTATTAACGTTGTCATTCAAAAATTGTCTATTAATGACAGACTCTGTTATTTTAAAATACGGTCAAGTAGGAAGAATAACATTTGAGCCGTCACCTCATTCTCCATAATTCATCACAATGCAATCGTGAAGGTTTTAAGTCTACAAATCTAACGAGAATCACGCCTCATTTTACTATACGTATTTATTGGAATTAGGACTTTAATCAATAGCTCGACGGAACCATGGCAGATTGTGAAATTACGATCACAAACACTTAGCTACCGCACGGCCACAAAGAAAAGGAATATATCAAAAACCCAAATAGCTTATCATGTCGTTAAACGCATGTTCTTACTCTTTTTTTACAAAACATCCTGTTTCATAAAAAAACAAAATTTAGGTGTTGAATGCACAAGAATGCTGAGTAAACCATAACTTCAATATTAGCTATTTCAGCTTGTATTTAAAAGAATGTGAGATAAATGCATGATAAAAACACAAAAGCACACACACAAAATGCATTTTATAATCCTAAGTCGTAAGGGTTTTACGAATGATGAGGAACATGTTATAAGTCATAACATTAAAGCGCAAGGATGGATAAAAAGTTGTTTGTGATATACTAGAAGACGAAATAGGTATAAAAGATTAGTATCACTCATTTTTTCCCCAAAAACTTTTTCTTCCAGTTTTATGGTTTCAAGAGCTTGTGAATGATTCTGATTATTTATTAACTCCGCACTAAGAAGCAACACGAGGGCTGTTGGGGAGGGACCTCGAAAATTTAAACTTCGGTCAAGTAACAAGTATGCACTTCAGTTGGCTCCTCCCTCTCCACGTTGCCGCAGTAGCCTAGTAGTTATGGATTCGGACACATGTCCGGTGTTTTTCATTGAGTCACGGGTTCCTGCCTTGAGGCCACCGAAGACCGGTGCTGATACACGTTAAATCTGTCGGGGCCCAAAGTCCTCCCATTGACGTGAAGTGGAAATTAGGAGGGGAGGGTGCCAGCTTAGGGTCGTCCTCGTCCACTTGGCACAGGTTCAATATTACGAGATTTGTCGTCAATAGCCCTCGTGTTGCTTCTAGTGCGATGTTATCAAAACAAAATCAAACCTCCCTCTCCATCCATCCATACCAAGCCTGCGGGAAGATTCGGGACCTCGACCAGATTTAATCAGCATCAGCTTCGGGTATACGCTAGGGCATAAGTGGCATCTAATCTCGTGCTTACGACTCTCGATGAAAACGCGCTGGCAGCAAGTTTTGAGACCACGAGAACTAGGAAATCATGCACTAAAATTTCAGATCTATATAGTCTAGTATTTGATTCATAGTATATTTAATAAAAGATTCTTGCATTTTAAGTTACTTAGAGTATTCGAATACGTTATGGATTGCATCATTGCAAATACATTATACTTTGAAATAAAATTAAAATAATTTTCCTGATTTAATTTATAACGAAAACATTTGTAATGAACGAAAGGCATCAAAATTAAATGACTTATTTGAAATTTATGAATTGCTCTTAATATAATTAATATATCCCCTCTAAGAAAAAGAAATCAATGTTTATAATATACCAAATTTATGATTTAAAATATCCTACTCAATTGCTCATAAACTCAATTTAAAAACATGGATTCACCTTTTCAGATTGTATACTTATTTATAGTTTAAAATATTATTTTTATTATAATTTAAGAGAATAATAATTCTAGGTAAAAAATATAATTATAAGACTCTATTATAAGAAAGGCATCATGAATGTTCCTAACGGTGAATTATGTAATGCTTAAAATATTTGTATATTTTCCGAAAATATTTTTAAATGTTTTAGGCTAAATATGATTCAAGTAGTGCTTATATTCCTTTTTGCTTGTTGTGTATTTGAATATTTTTCAATCTCCTCTGATTATATTTCATTTATATTCAGTCATATATAATAATCCAACTATTAATATACTAACAATCAAGAATCTTAAAATTACTTTGTAGCTACTTTATGTTTAATATTAATACTTCAAAAATATTACAATATTTTCCAAATACGGAAATAAGGAAATTGATAATTTAATAGAGTTCAAGAAGTGTCAAAAATGCTACATGATTTGAAAAATAAATGTCTAGAAGTGTCCAAGTATGTAAAGTTATTAAATGTCTGGTATGATTCAGACATATAATATAATACATTCAAATTCAACCATTTGTTCATTTGTTCAGATCAAATTCTGCATTGCTTAGTATGAAATTTTGTAGCTAACAAATAGTGATTGTAATTATTGCTGCTAATGTGTGTAATGCGATTGATTAAATTATTTTCACTTCCCTAACTCAAAGAAATTCATCTTGTTGGATAGCTTATGAGCATTTGTGTTCATTCACCTATTAAACGTTTTTATTTGGAAAATTTATTTCGCTGAAATCGTATTAGTTTCATAATGCACGTAAGTTGTACGTTGATTCTATGCATTCGATAAATAAAAAAAGTATTTGAGAAAACAGTAGGAGAGAATTACGGGTAACAGAATTCTGGAGTTATTGTGCATCAAAATCTTGTAACATTATATTAACTGAAAAGTATGAAACTGTGAATTCCATCTGTAACAGTAATGGTCTAGTGGTTATGGTAATGGACTCGTGGCCGTTTTCGTCGAGTCGAGGGTTCGAGCCTTGATACTACTAAAGGCCCACTGTGTAGGCGTCGTTGATGCACGTTAAATCTGTCCTGGCTCAACATCCTCGTTTGGAAGTTAGAGAAGGGATACCAACTCAGGAGTTATCCTCGTCACTTGACCAAGGTTCAAAATTACGAGGCCCGTCACCAATAGTCCTCGTGTTGTTTCTTGTAGGACGTTAATAAAAACAACCAACCATTTATGAGAAATTTTTAATTCATAGTGATAACAAACTATATTCTTCAAGTCCAAAAAGCAATTAATAATATCTTAATATATAAGTACAGTGATAGTAAGTTTGTATTTATGATTCTCATTCAATCTAAAATGTCTTGAAAGAATCAAACACTTTAATGTGATTTTTTTTATCACCTTCAAATTTGAAGCATATTTTCTGTCATTTAAATCTTTTTAAATCATTAAGACATGCTAGCATAAATGTTTTAATGTGGATATTTTTAAACTAATCAGTGCCTATTTACCTTTTTTTTCACAGATTCAATCGAAAAAAAAACACTAATAAATAGATAGGGGAATATTTACATGTGCCATGTATCAAAAACGCACTTATCAAATAAGTTCACTATTTTATTGATACTCAGAAAAAGCAGAAAGGTGCTTTCGTCAGATTTAAAAACATAGTAAAATTCCAACTGTATTTTTAGAAGGATTTATCTTCCATGTACGTGGGTGTACGGATAATATATCAAAAAAGATGGACCCCCCCCCTCCATGCTCAGCTTAAAGTTGTTCCAGCAATATTCTTGAATTCTGGAATCCAAGAAAAAGAGCCCAACCGAGGAAATATAAAAGAATAGTATCTTATTAAGGATGAAAAAGGTTCGGAGATTCAATTTTAGCTCCTGTGTGATTCTAGTCGAAGTATTATATTTACATTCGAAGCCTTCAGTGAGAGGACAAGCACCGAGGAAAAAGAAATATCGGTCGTTTTGAACTTATTTTCAATTTTCACCAGTGAAAGTTGAGTACAATAAAAACACATCTCGCGCTCTCTCGCTTTTCCTTTCTACTAACAGCTTCCATGAGAAAATCCTTTGCAGGTTTCGGTAAATATTTGTGATTCTCTGTTGTTTTTAGTTATTATTTCATTCTGTAAATGATTTTATTCTTTTTGGTCGATTCTTCTTCTTCAAGAGAGCCAGTTTTCCTTTCCTGAAACTTTTTATGCAAATATACAAAGCCTTAAAAATATATATTGGATTTTTTTTAATTCTGTATATAATGGTGTTTTTCCAGGCAATGAGATGAAAGATTTATTTTGTGAAATGTCTTTCTAACGAAAAAAAGGAGTTATTACCTTACCATTTCTCGACTTCAGACGCAAACATCCTCGTACCACTGGGGCCGACTGTCTCTTTTGTGAGCTTCTCTCCAGGGCCAGAGAGGTTTTCACTACTAAGCCCAAATGCACGAAATTTCAGAAAGAGGAACGTGATATTTAATAACGTTCTGCAGACATTACTGAAAAACAATACATTTCGTGTAGTTTGAATTTTTTAGTGTATTTGTCTCTACATTTGTATGTACTGTATTACGTTTTATACATTAATATACAGCGTAAGCTGTTTATATGCATTGTTTTTCCAGTTTTCAGCGTTTTCAATGACCTGACAGGGCCTCTGGTCAAATAACTGTGGAATTATCGATTTATATAAGTATACAAACATATATATATATATATATATATATATATCGGCATTCGATTCATAATTCAATTTTAAAACAAACTGATCACTAGATGTACTTTTTCTGAAGTTTATTGTAGTAAGTCCTTCATTGTACTACGACACAAAAGGAGACAGTTAACATCACCATGGAGATAATGGAATTCATTCCAGTACAGCGAACTGAGCGACGCAGTTTCGCTGTGCAAGCGAGAGACAGAAGAGAGCGTGAAAAATATTCCATCAGCTTTTATCCCAGCTTTAGTCAAGGCAACAGCTATAAGCGGAAAAACACCTTGAAGTTATTTGAGTGGAGTACTACTATAGAGCTGTGTGATAAATTAATAGAAAGCGAACAGGTTGTTGTTATGCATATGATCACTTATATATTGATAATTCCCAGATGACTTTTTGAGACACAAGTCAGCGGCGTTCTATAGGATTAAGGCAGTATAAAAAGGGAGGAGGATTCATGCTCTCATGGCACGGGGGCCATAACGGATGTACTGAGGACTTGAGAGGAGGGAACTTCATACTAGTAGATAGAATGCACGAAAGTGAAGAACAAGGGTGCTACAACGTTGCTGTTATGTCTTCGCATTTTTGATTAAATTCGCCTTTGTGTACGTACCATCTGTGAAAGTCTTTTGTCCATGCATTAGTTTATTTGTGAAGAATTATTGTATCACACACACACGCACACACACACACACACACACACACACACACACACACACACACACACACACACACACACACATATATATATATATAATTGTGTGTGTGTGTGAATAACCTTTTTCTCATTTTGAGTAGAAGGTCAAATCTATAGGTACCTCAAATTCTTCTATGATATTTAACGCCGAGTATTCACCCGATATTATGTGCTCAAAATATTAGATTTTAAATAGTTCCAGCATTCTGACACGTATGCATGTCGGTCGTTACTGAACTGCAAAACGCTTTATCTTGCAGGAGTGCCAGTTGTGAGCTTTTATGTTTCTTACTGGAGCACGTATACGTGAAGACCGTTCCGAAAGACTTAACTCATTATCATGATTATTACGTGCTTCTAACACGAAAAATGAAGGCTTTCCTTTATACGTACAGCAAATCCTTTTAAGCAAGTAAAATTCTTAAAAAACAGTAATATGCTAGTAAAGTTCTAATGTCTAACCGATTTAAAAGGGAAAAATTAGAATGAAGTGAAATTCATTTTTTGAAAGTCAAGTAGCGTTTGAGAAACAAATAGTCCTTTCAAGCGTTTATTTGTAATTTGAAGAATTGATGAAGTTTAATCAATCTTTTAAAGGGTACTACAGACACAAAATCCATTCATTCGATGTTAAATGCTATTTTAAAAATACTCAATATATACACAGAAATTATGAATATATATATACATATATATATAGAAATTATGAATATATATATACATTTATATTTAGAGAGAAATTATGAATATATATACTGAAAATTTATGAAAGAATAATTTAAAATATTTAAAAAGACATAAGTCCAGAAAAAAATGTAAAAATGAAAGAAAAAATAAATGACAATATGGAACCCAGCAAGTCAAAAAGCAATATCGGGCAGAGGACCGAATAAGCGGGGTTAAACTAGTTTAATGGTACCAAACTTCCCCCTTTGCGACTTGGTAGGCTAAATTGGGAAATCCAAATAACAAAATGATTCAAGATGATTAAAAGATGCAAAATGATTCAATGATTAAAAGATGCAAAATGATTCAATGATTAAAAGATTCAAAATGATTCAATGATTAAAAGATGCAAAAAAATTCAGCGATAAAATCTACAAAATTAAAATCTATAATTCTTGGTAGGCTGAATTGGGATATCCAAATTACAAAAGAGTTCAATGATTAAAAAATGCAAAAAAGTTCAGCGATTAAATCTACGAAAATAAAATCTATAAATCTAAAAATTATCAACAAATCAAAATATAAAAATTACTTACAAAAATTCAAAGAAATGAAGATTCAAATATGTGAGTAGTAAGACGGAATTTTCTTTAAGCTTCAAGATGTATATCACATACTCAAAATGAAAAAAATGTAACACGTCATCACCATATACATAGAAAAAAGATTTAAGTCATTGTTTGATTGGTAATAAAATGTAAAAGGATGCAAACAATTGGTTGGTAATAAGTTGTATGGTAAAGGAGTATAATGGTCCAGAGAGTGAGTAAAAATGTAAACTGTGTAAATGTAAATAAATAAATTCTTCACGGCTAGACCACTAACAAGCCGACTTTGTGGACCTATTGTTGTGTGGTAGATTTGAAATTGGATCACGATTCGCAAAGATGTTTAATATATTTGTGATGTATATAAGTATTTAAGAAATTTATTGGATAATCATGATCCAAACAGTTGTTGAAGAATTTTTTAATGTTAGTAAACTTATCTATTTTATGTGTGGTTAATTTGTTCTTACGTAATAAAAAGCCTAATAAAATATTCCTATAAATAGATCTGTGTAGATTACTGTTCCAAAAAGGATTTTTGATTACATGGAATTCGAATCTTTCTCTTTTTTCATAAATATTACTAATTAGTCTACTGTCAACAATTTGCAAATCAAGATCAAGAAATTCTACTGTATTGGAATTAAGATTAGTTTTTAATAATTTGAGATAATTAGGGTAAAATGAGACATTTGGTTTAAATTCCTCAGGTTTTTTTTCATTCCTTTTAATGATTTGAGATAATTAGGGTAAAACGAGACATTTGGTTTAAATTCCTCAGTTTTACCTAAAATAATTAAATCATCTATGTAACGATAAAGAAAGTAAGAATCATTATCAATATGTTGTAATTCATAAAAATGTAAATAAAAATTGGCCAGACAATTACTAGCTGGACCTCCCTGAGGGATATATATATATATATATATATATATATACATAGAAATTATGAATGTATATACAATGAATATATATTCGCACTTTTACGTCGGAAATGACTATTTTTTTTATACAATATAATACAAATTTTTGCCAGGTCTAGTTAGCTTTTTAACCTATTTACCCAACTGAAAAAATATTATTTGCATGTATGGGTCTGTAAGACCAAATTTCACTAATATTTGTTTTACTTCATAAATATTTTATTTATGATTATTTCATTCATTTTTGTGTTTATTATTGGACACAGGACATTTCATATCTTTTACAGATTCCCAATCTTTTTATCCTTGACCTCCCCCCCTCCGTTTAATCTCTTGTTTGAATAAGTAGTATTAAGTATCGAAAAACATGGTAAATAAAACAAATTTTTTTTCAAAAATGTACATTGCTTCATATCTATTATCCTCCACATTATTTATGACAACCAATATTTACAGTTTATATTTATAAGCTTCTGGAATATTATAGCTAACCATGATGCACATTTTGTATTGCAATTTTCGATATCTTTTTCGGCAGCATTCTTATAAATTTCTTTGCTCATTTAGGGATTTTCACCTGCTTCAACTGTCAATTTTCTCATTGTAATTAGGATATTTTTCCGTCCTTACAATTTTGTAGGAATTTATATTTCTAAACTATTTGTAACACCCTCTTCCAATAGAGGGCGGCTCTATTGTGTTATGTAGTGATTAGTTTGCAAAAAGCTACAGGGAGCCTTTTGTGTCAGCAGATATGCTCGAAAACAATGATGTACTTCAGCACAGCGTCGATGTGGTCTGTAAAATTCAGATTAATTAGATCTGTTTGTAAATACCTATGTAAATATGCTTATTCTTCTTCCAATAAAATTGTTTATGTTTAATCACTGTTTTTTTTCTGAAATGAAAAACCCATACTTAGCCATCAAACATCTAGCTATTATACCTCATCTGTAGAAAAGGCTCGCATAATGTTTGGGCTCTTTTCTATCTGCATATGCTTCAAATCCTGTTTATTTGGCTAGCATTAGCTTTTGAGTTGAAGCTGCTAATTATAAATGTAGTAATTTTGTAATAATAGTTAACTTAAAATTTCAGAAAACGTCTTCTTCCTTTGAATATCATACAAATTCAATATCCCATTACTTCTAAAATTATGCCCTTTTTCCGGGCGTTTTGGCTGCTTATTCAGTTAAACACTGCACTGTTTGTATTTAATGCCATGTTATACGCATCTTTTTTTTTTCTGATTAGGTGGGTTGCTTCCGAAACTTTGTAGTAGAAGTTTCTAAAACTAGATATTATTTTAATTTTGGTTTTAATAAATTCATTATTCAATTTTAAGGCTATATTATTTACTTATAATAACCTCCTTTATAAAACCATACTTTTTAAAAATTGTAATCAAGTTTTATGAAGAACGAATAAAATTTTTAAAAAAATACTTGAAATGAAATAGGTTATGTACAATAATATATTCTTAAATCAATAGATAATGTTTAGTAGTACTTTCAGTAACTGAAGGAAACTAAAAAGTAAATTCACTTAAATTATCTCGCACACAATTTTTGCAGCCAAAAATGTCTAATAAATTTATTATAGTTCGATATTTATTTTAACTGCTGATGTATTCGTATGAACAAATATTTTACGTATATAATTTTCATAATACCAAAATTGTAACGGAAGTATTCTAATATTTTCAAACAATACATATTAATCGGAAAGAAAATACGTGTACATTATTTATTATCCAAAAAAAGAGTCAAATGAATAAAAAAAAAATTCAAGCTTATTTCTTATGTATTATAATTGTTATTATATTCAATGAAATATTCATGTATTCCTTGTTTTGTATACTAATTATTTTGATTAAAAAGTAACAAATGAACATAATTTGATCTATATTTAAATTAGTTTTAAGTTTTTTTATTTTAATTTTCAGCGGATATATTCATAATTAATATTCAGATTTTTTAAATCAGTTTCTATGTATATTTAATATATATATATATATATATATATATATATATATATATATATATATATATATATATATGTATGTATGTATGTATATGTGTGTGTCTTTTAATTAGCATATAATTTGCTATTACAACGCAAACATGTGTCATTATTTGTGAATTAATTATTGATAAATAAGGAAAATAACGTATTTTTCGTTAGTGTTTGTCAGAAAAGAATGCGAAGCCTTTAAAAAATTCTCCCGACTGAAAAAGAAATTAATTGAAAAATGTGTTGAATATTGAATAAGCATATTAATAAGAAATTATGATATACAAAACTCTTATTGTCTGTAACACTCTTTAATGATGATTTTTCAAATTAAAATTAGTTAAGAAATATTTACTATATTAGTAAACATTATTTGCAGCATTTTTGCTCTAATTTACTTTTTATGCAATTTTTTCTACATTAATTAATATTTTATATAAAAGTCTATTTCTTTTAATGGATCCATAATATAAACAAAATATGTTGTTGATGATAAGGATACATGTAATAGAGACATTTACAGAGATCCACTTTAACAAATGTGCAATGCAAAAAGTTATTAAAAAGCAAATTTACGAAGAAACTGTAATTACTTCTCAGAAACGGAAACATAAATGAATTTGCAAAATCTGACGCATTATAATACATTTCATTTTCAGAAAATTTAAATTAATTAAAAGGAAAAGAATAACAAAGCATAGCAAAATAAATAAATTACAACTTATTACTCTGGTGTAATAAATATATTTACACCAGACAAAAGTACGATATGAAAAAATACATTGTACATTGTATGAAGCTCCATTAATTTAAAAATAAGCTAGAAATTCATTAATAAGCTAGAAAGTACATGTAAGTAGAATGCACTTAATGTGATGTTATTAGAGTTTCATTAGTGTAGAATTTCTTATATTATGTTTCGCTGTATATTTATGCATATTTAAAGTAATTTGATTACGAAAGGACTAGCAAATAATTATTACTGTTATTCAACAATAGTTATCAATGATTAAACTGGTTCAATGAAAAGTTTTTATGTAAATGACGAAATAAATTTTGTAAGGATACTAAGATATATATCAGCATTTATTTCCTTGAAAACAATATTTAATATAAGTACGTCTATTCGATAATGTTAATTTTACAAAAAATAACACATACTCATCAAATATCAGTTGCACTTAATTCTATATACAACTACAATGGAGCATTAGGTTGGAGATAAGTTTTATTGTTGTAGCACTAGAAGCAACATGAGGGCTATTGGAGACGGACATCGTAATTTTGAGCCTCTGTCTAGTGGTGAGGAGGACACTTGAGCTGTCATCCTCCTCTCCTAGCTCCATACCATGCCAAAGGGATGAATTTGGGAGTCGAAAGATTTAACGTGCGTTAGCCCGGCTTCATGGATGGTCTGTAGTGGCATCAGGACTCAATGAAAACCACCAGCCGATAGTCCGCGACTATGACCTTTAGGCTACAATAGTCGTAAAAAAGAGAGGGTAGTAATAATGATACCAACTTGTTAATAAAAGTAGGAACTATGCTTAAATATTTTTACGAATGTAAATGATTATGCTCTTCCAACATAATTTGTGTGTGTGTGATCTAAGATCTAACAGCCTTATTTACCAATCTTTTCTTATTCTTATGAGTCAATTGAGTGAAGTAAGTGGATAAAAATGAGCAAGTCGTTTGTTCATTTATTTAATATATTGGTGTGACAATAATGTGCTATTAGTTTTACAGAGATTTATCACATGTTTCCATTTGTGCAATGTAGTCGTGCCTTTGAGTTTTTGATTTATAACATTGACAAATAAAATATTATTAACTACAACTGAAGGTATCTGTAACCAGTTTATTGTTGACACTGAGTGTTAAAACATCATTCGAAATGATATTTTGTTTGAGTAAATTGCATGTAATCTTTTCCAGAAAATTAGTTTCAATGATTTAATCACATCTTTAAGGAATACTTTCCAATTATAAACTATTTCGAAACACATAAAGAATATTTTCATTGAATTGTCATCATTATCAAAACGAACCTTGCTTATTTACGTAGCATGTATTGATGCGCTACTATCTTGTTTTATTACAACAAGAAAATTCTACTTAAATTAGAAATTTGAGTATCAAACATCATATACTTGAATCTCATACAATTATAAAATCTTTTATTTAAGAGAATTAACTAATTGTGAATTGGAAAGGTTCGCTTAAATGGTTCCTCCAAAATTATTTTTCTTTCTATAGGTGTTAAAGCGATGCTATTAACTTCAAAATAAATTTTTTGGATATCAGATCTTATCTCTGAATTTGTCCTATTTTATTCCTCGTATTCCTTTTGAGCAGGTATTTTTCATTTTTCATGCTTGATGAGTAAATTTCAAATATTGAGATCCCAAAATATCTTTGTATAGATTTTGGAAGTGCAAATTGTTTTTACATTGCATAATGCAGTTCCTTCGCCTGTTACTACTACAAATTGCCATAACATTTTGATCTGTCGGCATCATCGTTCCATATTGGAAATATTTTAATTTGATACACATATAATCAATTGGTAAATAGTTTTAACTATTTTAAATTGCTGATTTTATTTATTATTGTAATTAATGCTACAGAATCAACCTAAAAATGCATGAATGACTTTCGAGAAAAAAGTTCTACAAGTATGGGATATTAAATTTTTATGAAAAGATGGTTAATGATTACTTAAACTTATAAATTAATATATATGTATATATTATTTTATTTGATTTTTTACTTTTTCAGTAGTAGTATTTAAATACATGTTCTATCAAATTAAAATTACCTCTTTCAGTTTAATGTAAATTGAAAATAAGTTACATAAATTCTAATGTTTCTAAAGCTTTGTGATTAATTATACATTTCAAATTCAAAATTAATGGACAAATTGAAATATAATTGAAGTCTTATAAATTGTATAATAATATAAAGCAGTTAACATTCTCAGAATTTTGAAGTACGCAAATACTTAATATTGATTTGTGAGAAAAATTATAAATTAGTTTAGATTATTATAACCGCAATTAACTATTCAGATGCAGAATAATGTTTTAAAAAAAACGATGCAACTTAAATTAAAAAGGACAGAAGTTTATGATTTATAATCAAAATACCTCTTTCATTTAGAATGGAATTTATACCTAAAAAGAAATTAGTTTATTTTCTTTTATTAAAACACATTGAATATGGAACATAGGCAGGTTCTTTTAATTTATTTGATAACTCTAATCATCATATGAAGGAATAAATTATCTGAAAATTAAGATAACTGAATATTTCAATTTTATTTAGGGTAATATTCACATAATAGATTATTTTAAAGATTTTTAAGATTCATTTAAGAAACATTAGTGAGTAGGTAATTAAACGTATGAAATTAAATTTCAGAAAATGCTATTAAATTAAAATTAGTTTCCAGATACTTCTATACTAGAAAACAAATGAAAAGGAAGTCATATGTTTTTTTTATTTATTTCGTTAAAAATTGCAAATTTAATTGTTACAATAGCAGAAAATTTTCATGAATTTAAAAATTAAATTAATATCTATGCAACTCTAGAGTCCTATGATAAATATATATATATATATATATATATATATATATATATATATATATATATATATGAAACACGTACCTCTAATTAAAATAAGACACCGTAGTAGTTGCTTTAGTGTGTTTACCATGTTTGAATACCTTATAAGCAGAAAAAGATTATTTAACAACACTTATGATTAAAAATAAATAAAAAATAAAAAAACATACGTTTAAAATAAATAAAAATACTATACGTTTTTAAACAAATTAAAAATCAACTTAAATATCATTTTTTTATTAAAAATTTGAATACAACTAAAAAGAGAGTTGGAAAAGGCCACCACCTGATGGGGCTTCTTAGGCCCAGGTAGACTTTAACTTAACCTTAACTTAAAATATGAGTTCTCTTTAAAACAATAAATAAATCCCCATGTATCAAAAATAAAATTTTAAATGTGGGTTACTATTGGTTTGTAGAGAAATAAATTGGAGAGATAACTATTATTTATTTTGTAACATAATATGAAATATGCATTCTGGAATAAAATTCCTTTCGCACACAAAACATTTTTAGAATGAAATAAGTATTTTCCTTAACTCCATATAATAAAACTCAAATTCATCAATATTTTTCCGAAATCTCGTTAAACTATTAAAACATACTCATGAGATTTTCAGAAATGCTCTATCGAATATTTTTTGATTCACAAGTAATTTATTCATACATTTTTTATCAACTGTAGATTACATATTAGAGTTTTCCATGTACATCATATGTGATATTTGTAGATATTATATCAGTGGTATACGTAAAATTTAGGAAAAATTGCTTTTAATTTAATGAAAAATGTAGCTTATTATCTTCTTTTTTCATTAGATTTTATGATTGACCTAATATAAAATGATCGAAATTTAAAATCTAGTTACATTTCAGTATATAATTATTTAATTTGTGTCAAAAATATTGAAATAAACGAAAAATCAATTATTATAAATAAAAGGTAAAATTAATTAAAGATTGCTTTATATATCTAATAAAATGATTACGATAAAACAAGAAAGTATTATGCTAGACAAACCTATTTTTTATTTCCTTAATTTTTATTTATATTTTCCGTATTTTTTATAGAGAAGTTTAATTTTATAACTGAATAGTTTGGATGTAATTATTTAATAAATCAAAGTTGATCATACTTTTTTTAAGGAAGCTTTATTTTATAAATAAATGTGAGTTAAAAATCATTTCTAGTTATAGTAACTAATTTAAGCTAGCTATTTTGAAAAATTAATTTTATTTATTTGTTTACTGTATTATCAACAGATATTTATTCATTCGTTTTAAATTTAGTAAACATTTCTGTAATATTTTCTGTAATCGTGAAAAAATAAATATGTTTCATATGAGAAAATGTATTCGTAAATTATGAATAAAATGTATTCATATGGTTAATATGAATAATGAATTATTTCCTGTACGTTAAATTTTATTTTATTTTTACAGTTCACTACGCACAGTAAAATTACATTTATGCATATTTAATAAATAAAACAGCGTTTTCTTTTAATTGGCTATTTAAGGGGGAAAAATAAGAGTAGGTAAACATAAAAAAGTTTCTTCAGATTATACTAAAATTAAATGTATTTTTTTTAAAAGTACTATGTGTGTTCATTAATAAATATTAATTTTCTCTTTGAACTTTAGTAAACTTTAAAAGAAATCTGTATGTTGAAACACTCTGATTAATCATACTTTTCGTCAGCATAAAAATAAATTTGAAAACACTGACATCCCTTCAAATTCTTAAGATATAAAGATTTAAGTTAAGATATTATCTATCTTACTGAAAAATGCAAATATATTAACACCATAATATTGTATTTTTGTTTAAGAATATTAAACAATATTTTGTTTCCTCTCAAAAAAGAATATGAAATAAAAAGAAAACTTTTATTCTTTTTGCTTACAAATCTATCTCGCTAGTTGAAATAATTTGAGATTCACATCAGCAATGGAAACTGTTGGCAGGTGAAAAGCTTAATAATGGCTAGTCATAAAATGAAGTTTCTGTAAACATACTGATATTCTGTGCCGTTTTTAATTATGCTCTTGCTTATGAATATATTCTTCTCTTTTTATTTACTGCTTTTAATTACAGTTGAAAGCTTATAATTTATTTACTTGTAATCTCTCTTCTCTCCCCCCTTTTCTTTTTTTTCTTACCGAAAAAATTTTTTGTATCATATTTCCTAATTCAACTAAGAACACTATCCTAATATTTCAATGTAGATTCTCAATTTTTGGTGTCATATTAATAATTCGAAAAGTAATTGGGTTAATTTTAATCATCACATCCTTTCGAGGTATTCATATCGATTCATTTGTACATCAATTTTTATTAATTTTGATATAGTTCTTTCATTGTTTGTTTTCATTGTGTATCACTTTTGGGCAATTTTGTTGCAGAAGAATGTTCTTTCTTGCAAGCTTTTGTTGAGCTTACCATGTTCATATGGACATGCATTCTTATGTATTTGTATATATATTTCTAATCAAGGATGTTTTTCTTATTAAGGTTATTTTACATATTAATGAAATTCTTACCAACGAGACTTATTCAAAAACTTCAGATATATTTGAGAGGTTTAAAGTATCGTAACAGACGACCTTGAAGTAGGAATTTCACCAAAGAATTTGACAAGCTTTTATTTAAATTGCTCTCTGTTATAAATACGCTTATTTTATATTGAACTTTGTTGTACTCCCTGGAAAAGGACATTTGACGGCGGGAAAGATGATTTTACATATAATGAGAAAATGCTTGGTAGTAATGCCGAGTAGGTAGGGGTGACATTGGAGGCAAGTTTGATCTTCAAATGGAGCCACTAAATTTAGCGACAAAAATAGTTGAAACCAGAATAAAACAGAAGATTGTGTTGTAAGTAAAAGTGTGTGGGACTTTCTTTGCAGAATCTACAAATAGACCATTCAATATGAGTATCAGTTTTTAACCTAGAGAATACGTGTAGTGTATGCACAAAATATAAGGCGTAATGCGATATTGCGATTATGCATTTTGCATTGATCCGTGATTGAGTGAATTTTGAATTTGTTAGATTGCATAACTTTATGTATGTGTGTCAATTGCTCCTATTTAAAGAGATTAATGTATTTGCTAGAGATTCTATCAATAAATTTGGATTATTCAGAAGGAATCTGTTTCTTAATTGCGTGGTAATTTCTTACAATCAAAAGAGTTTCAACAATTTAACTGTATATAAGTCTTTCCGGTTTTAAATTAGAATTTAATTTTAACTCGCTCCCTATCATCCGATTGAGCTGAAATTTTGCATGCATGCACATCTCCGCTGACAACACAGTACTGTGATATGCTTAAGAAATCACAAATCTAAGGGGGCCCTGGCTTTGTACTTACTCTGCTCTCAAATTTTAGCCTCGTTCCTATATTCCAATTAAGTTGAAATTTTGCTTACATCTACAGCTCACGTTAGAGATTGTTTTTTGTTTTACATTCCTAGATTAAAACAAACTAAATAAATACAAGTAAAAACATTTTTAAATGAAACTTTTATTTAAATGTGGATTAAAATGTATATAAATATTTTTAAATATAAAATAATACATAGATTTTAAGAACTTAAAGGTATTAATACTTCTTTTGAACTCATAAACATATCTATGGTTCTTAATTTTTATCTGTAATTATATAAGTTTCTTAATTAAGTATCATAAGCACTTAGGAATTACATATTATTTTGCATTTTAAAATGTTTTTGCTTCTTTTAGTCCTTTTCAATTAAAAGTATATCTTAAAAATGTTTTTACTAACTTCTATTTACTTAATTACTAGATGAATGACATGCACAGTTTACTATTATTGCAAGGAATTTTAAAAATAGAAGATAAAATTTTTCTGACCAATGGATCATTATTGATTATTTTCACTAATATGTGAAATATTTATATTCGTGTTTTTTAGGAGAAAGTATATTTATGGGAATAAAGAAAACAATAATATATATAGATAGTATACTTATGATTTATAATTAGAATATATATGACACTAGTACAGATATCGATTGTCCACCACTATACTACAGTATAATTTATCTTTGTAATATGTTAGTTTGATTTATGTAACAACCTAAGAATAGCAAATTATTCTTAAAAAAGATTACTTGAATTCTTTTATTATAAAAATTTTAAATTTTTAAGCGAATTATTTTCAAAATTTGTATCAACAGTGTGAATTTTATTAATCATAAAGATGAGAAACAAATTTCTTCATTTCTAGTAAATTAAGATAGACTATATTCAGTAAAGAAAGTAAATGGATAAATTCATTTCATTTAGGCAATATTTACTTCATTATATGTGGGACACAATCCATAACATATTTTCTTACAATATAAAACATCTGTGACATATTTTAGATATATATTAAAATTCTTTAATCAAGAACATGGTAAAATAAGAAATTTCTCTGAGTATGTAGAGTGAAAATAAGACTTTGCCAATTAATTGAGAATTCACTCATAAATATTTTTTAAGCTTTAAGTTGCATACATAAACTAATACATTCATTATTTAACAAATATTCCAGGGGAAAAGAAAAAGTTCTATTTGATTTTTATAGATATGGTTTTAAATTCAAGGACAGATATAAATGTGCTTCTATTCATTCCATGGAATGTCAAATACATTTCGCTGTCTAAAAGAGAGAAAAGTTAGCTTTCACACACATACAAACAGTCTTTCAAAAAATTCCAGTTGACAAATAGATTTTTTCAATTTTTATGTCAATAGAATATTTCTATTTTTATGCAAGATCTGTTTTAAGTTTTTTTTAAACATTCCAAGTGTATATAAGTAGACAAATTGTGGAAAGGATGTCAAATGCCAATGCATTGAATTTAAACAGCTACGAACAGTTCGAATTATTTCCCCCCTCTTTGATAACTGAGGGTTAATTTAAGGATTTTCTTTCAACTTTTTTGCATTTCCATTCATATTTTTATCACATTTCTTTCTACTGAGAATATGATTAACGATATTTCAGAATATGTCATAGATTAAGTACCGAGGTGAAAAGTTATTTTTCACTCCGAACAAAATGGCTGACAAATCGTTTGTTCGGAAGGAATTCTCGCAAATGGCTGCTTCTTTCTTTGAGTGAGAACTGGCATCAGTTGTTAAGAACATTTTGACGCCCGATAGCTCTATTTCGTATGATTCTTGACAGATATGAATTTATTCTATCTTTATGTCACTATGATTTTTATTTTATACGGATAAAAAGTGCATTCTGCAGGCGTGTTGAAAAACGACCCGATATTTTTGTCTTGAGTATTCCTTTATTTTTAGGATTATTCTATTCTTTGGACCTTATTTCAGAAGCGGAAATAATTCTTTTCTTTCTAAGTGTTTCAGTAAATATGTAAGCTTCGAAGTATGAACAATTGATATCCTTTTTCTTTATACTAAATTCTACTCCTCCCCTCCCCTCCATTTTCAGAATAAATCAATTTTTTATCAGGTACAAAGAATAAAAATTGCTTAGATACGTACGTTTGAAATAAACTACCTAGTACACCCTTTTCGATGTTTCAAAATATCTATTTATTATAACAAATGCTTATTTACTTCAGTGTTACGGAAAAAAAATGTTTTAAAAAATTCTGCATAAAGAAAGGTAAAAAAAAACCACATTTCTGTCAATAAGTATGTTAGTTATTATCAAAGACATACTATAACAGCATAATCTAAATAGGCGAATGCTTAACCATGTTAAAGGGTCTGATATCAGCATTTACACTTTGAAAATATTTTTATCAAGTAAAAAAATATAATGAACATCAATAATATTATTATAATTTGTTTACTTTAAGTAGAAATCCAGGCTTTTTTCAGTCGCAGTTTTTCTAGAAGCTATTTCATATTTTGAAGTGCATTTGCTTCATTGCAACTGTGAAACGTTATGGATGAGTCCAAACTATGTCTTTGGTACTGCAATTTGTATTTTATTTTTAAATTAAAAAAGTTATATCCTTGTATGATAAAAGCGTTTTTACTATTAGTCTCAAAGGTTCAATTCATTAATAAATTTAATAATACGTACATAAAAATGATATTTATTTAAGTCGTACTGAATAAAAGTATAGCTTTCAGATTTATTATTATTATTATTATTTTTAAGAAATAAAAGAAATCTTAAATGTTGACATAAGAAAGGAAAAAAACCCCGCACACATTAGTTTAAAGGATAAATCAATGATAAAAATCAATAACATATTCCAACGATTGTTTTCAGCATACCTGAACTTTTTATTCAACTAATTTGAAGTTGTTATGTAAGAAATGCCGTTTTGGAGGTTTTACTTTCCAATGCTTATTTATTCTTTTTTTTCCACGTTCTTTTAAGTCTAAGTTATAAATTTTTTTTACGTTTCCGTCAGGTTTTCCAGTTTTTTTTTTTTTTTTTTTTAAATATATTTTTATATTTTCCTCCGCCATAACGTTTTACACAATGACATTTTTGTAATCTGATTTCTAGATATCTTCATTCATTTTTCAAAGTTTCGTAATTGAAATACTTTGAATCTCACCACTTTTTACTTCTTAGATGGTACTGAGAGACGTATATAGAAGTATATAGTCTGGTCTTTTATGATTGAGTTATACTTTTGTTTGATGATAACAGAAATTTGGTTTTATTATTCTATTTTTCAATGCTGCATATTCGTAAAAACGGATGAATTTAAGTTATGTTTTCGATTTCTAGTATTTCTGGACATATCATGATGATTTCCTGGTACAGGAACTTAAACCAAGTGGTTATTAAACATAATTGTAATCAAATTCGTATCACATACAGAAATCCAGTGAAATGCTATTATTTTCAATAATGAGTATGGAGGATGATAAATTATTGAAGTAAATTTATATAAATTAGATGGCAAATGATTTTGAAATTTGTTGTATTATTTTCAATTTATTAAACTTTTCATCATAAGAGAATCAAAAAGAAATAAGTTAACAAAATTTTAGTTCATCTTTTTCTCTGCAAATCTTTTCGTTTGAATTTACGTGAAAAAAAATATTAAATTTAACTGGCACGAATCAATTAGCTTTAAAATACTTTTGATTTTATACTCCTGCTTTTACCTCAGTTATACACTTTTATTATGATTTGTTTCTAATACAGCCCTTTTAAAATAATAAAGTTGCTAATTTACTGAGTTGCAAAGGCTATGTAACACAATTTCTTCTCTCTGCGTGAATACCTGATTTATTTCTATTTTAGAGATTATCCGTTAGATTATAAGAAGGCACAAGTTTAAAAAAATTAGACATTTTAAGATAGTGAAGTTTTTGTTGATAATGTGATTATTAGTATCTCCTCTCCATTTGAATTAAGTAAAAAAAATGATGTATTCTTTTTAAAAAATGTTATTTTACTGCCGAATGAATTTGCATAACGTACTTTTACCTTTTAGTATAAAAACGCAGAGTATTTCTCAATCGTTTTATAATTAAATTAAAATTATTCATAAAAGAATTTTAATTTTACAGCAATCTAGTTGTTAAGTATCTGTTTCATTAGTTGAGATCACATTTTCTTTATCTTATTAAATAATGATTATGTATGACATTTTCTGCAGAGTATTCGAGGAATGTGAAAAAAGAAGAGCGTAATATAAACACATTCATACCGAGAATATCAAAAAAGCCTTAATCCGTAAAGAGTATTTAAAAATAAACATTCATTTGAAAGACAAATCTAGTATTCAATATACAGTTCCATAATTTTGATTAAAGCTTGAATATATATTTGAGAACATGGCATTCAATTATTAAATTCGAGAGATTCTTGACTGGTATCGCAAAGTCAAGTAAAAGCCTTAAGGGGACACAGAATTCAAAAAAGACAAAAATATCGAAAGAAATTATTTTCTTATTATAACGGTAGGAAATATATAAATATTTGTACAAAATGTAATACTCTAGCTACATTATTTATTCGTTCACTTTACAACGTAAAAAATAATTTTATTACTCCTTAAAATTTAAAATGCTTTTTTTAATTTTTCATGGGTTAATAAACATAAAAAGATAAGGATTTTTTGAAATCAATATAAGATTATGAAATATTTTCTACTTGTTTTGTATAATTCTTTTGATATATTTGCGCATTAAATAAATATTTAGAAGAGTTATTTTTCAAGAATCAGTAAAATCAGACGTAGCTATTTTTTACTGTTTTTAATGTGTTTTACGAAAAGTGTTTATAAAATTACAAATAGCATTTGTAAAAACAAACCCATGTACAGCATTGTGAAAAACACTTCGAACAAAATAAGAAAACAATTGCAGATAAAAATATTAAAATTTTGAATTTAAAAATATTGGAATATCTTAAAAGCGTTTATAAATTTAATACTGTTCGTTTTAAAGTGAATTTTATTCATAAATACATATTTCCTGCGTGAAAAAAGATGGGATATATAAACTTTTTATAATGAATATGTATTTAAAAGCCGTTCGGAATGTATTGGGATTACTAAAGTTCTGATTCTATCACATAATTTTTTTCTTAATTTAAGATTATTTTTGTAGATCTTTTTTTTTTGGTGGATTCTGAATGAAAAATTCCATTTCAATTTTAAAAGTGTAAAGTACCAGTTCTAATGCCTTTCTTATCTTCAGACTGATTTTCATAATTATGAGATATGCTAAAAATAGTTATTATTTATTTGCAGAAAGATACCGTTATTCATATTAAAACTTGAAAATAGATGTAATTTTGTATTATTTTCACATATTTAGTTTTATGCATAACATTTCTATCGCATTGAAAAAGTACAACAAGATGCAACGTCAAAAATATATTTCATTAAATTGATCATTGAAGCAGCTTTATACTAAATCATTTTAACTAGTCAATAATAAGGACAATTAAATTAAAATAACAGATTAAACATATGTATTTTTTCCTTTCATTTCGTAATATATATGTCTTTACTTTTGTATTACAGGAATTAAATACTTTTTAATGTCAAAATTAATTACATATATTCATAAGCTACTCACAATATTTAAAACTATTAAAAGAAATAATAATGTTGAAACATTTGTGAGAAAACACGTTGCAAAATCCCTTTGCTTTTCATCCTTCATAAAAGTTAACTTGACTTATGTTTTCCTCACAGGATCAACAATTGGTCTTAGGTGTTTAACTGTATTAAAATTTTATTTCATTTCACCATAAATGTCTAAATTGGTTTAAAAAGTAGTGTTCAGTTAAATGATTAAAATATAGAAATAGCAAAAAAAGTGTTATACCAAACCAGAATCACGCGAAATTGTTTTAAATATCATCCAGGATTATTACCCAAATAAACTTAATGGAATAAAGTCTAAAAATCCTACATAAATGTTTTCATAACTGTTTTATAGTATGACTTTAATATAACATGTCGAAAAATAATTGAAATACTTGTACATCTAGAAATTGTACATTTTACTCAGAACTCATATGCTTATGTCATGTCCATGGTGAGTAATGAATTCATTCCTTATTCATAATTATTTTATCTCAACCCCTAAAACTAGTGTAAAAAGCATGGAAAGAAACAATCCCACTTAATCCTCAAGCGCCAACTGACAATAACTAATCCTCCCACAAAGAAAAACAAACTTTGTTTCGTAGCAGAAAGCATGACAACAACAAAAAGAAAAGTGAGACACCGGATTGAAGCTAAATACATCACCAAAGACGCTACGTTTACACCTTTGCTACACTAATGGTATCACTCTGTCTCTTAACAAATAAGGAGTAAAAGAAAAAGCATGAAACCTAAAGGATTAGTTTGAAGATATTTTTTTTAAACGCATAGGAAACGTTGACATAGCTAGGGCCTATTTGTCAGATATTTCATGTTCAAGAGTATAAATGATGCTTTGGAAAATGTTGCAAGTACTCAAAAGGTTTCCAGATGATTTTTTTAAGCTCTCAGTTCCTTTTCTTGAGTTGAAATTCAAACGTGAGGATGCTAGATAAATTTTTTTACATTTTGATAATAAAAAAAAAAATTATGTTTCTGATTTTTATTCATTATCGCAAACAAGTTAATTTATATAATTCAATCAGAAAAAAGTTATGATTGGCTGATTTTGTGAACAAAAATAAAAGAGGCATTTTGATTAAGAACTGTCCTTTTTGTAGTCTAAAGTACTTAAAATATTTGTTTTTACTTTATAAGGGTACATGTGTGAGTACATGTGTGATGTATACACACACACACACACACACACACACACACACACACACACATATATATATATATATATATATATATATATATATATATAAAATCACGTGATAAATATATTCTCCGAAATACTCACAGTGATCCAATTTTGCAGGTATTGTGTGAAAGACAAGCCGAATTAGCAATACTGAATCAAAAGTGAATCAATCACTTTGCACGAAAAGAATATTTGAGTGAATTTCTGCAACACAGCTCTTGATTTTTATATACAAGGACTGAAAACGATTTGTAATGATGCAGTGATGGGATATTGTTCAAATGCAAACCCTCTGTGCAAGCTGTAATTTCTTGTCTTTCTTGAGTACTGTTCTCACATTATAGGCCCGAGGTAATTAGCATTTCAGACACTGGAATTTTAGCCAAGAGGTGCGAGTTATGATTCCTTGTGGGTGGCTTTCGTACAATTAGCAGTTTTTCATTTTGTTCCTTAAAAGGGGAGGCGTACACGAATCTGAGTGAATCTCCAGACTTTTTTCCTTAAAGCACGCGTTAGACTGTTTAATAATTTTCTTCATTCATCCTTGATCGGACCTCGTCATTGCATCACCAATCATGATTAATGTACGTGCAAATCTTTAACTATTTATTGTACTACTTCTAAAAGTAATAATATGGATTCTTAATATTGTCACGCTTTTAATTTAAATAAATAATACGTGTATTTAATTTGAATCTTTCTTTAACTTTAAGAAATTTTGACCACTCCCTCTAATGACCACTATAAAGAGTTAAAAGGTACAAACAGAAATTTCATTAATATGGAGTCGGATGAGTTATAACTTAGAAGCGTCATTTGGAAGTTTTTGTGAAGTGCGAAATTACCAGCTGCAGGACTGGGTCTTAGAAAAAGCGAAATACGTTAATGTTTCAAGAGAAAAGGTGTCTACGCTACCGAAATAACTTCAGAACTCTGTAAATGCAATTTGGCCTAAACATGGTGGTAAGAGTTTAAAGTCTTTTCATCTAATAAAATAATATAAAGATAATATATATTTAATATAAAAATAATTTAGATTTGTCATCAAAAGGTTTATGATAGTTCAAAACAAGTAGATTATCAATATATCTATAAATATTGAAAGTGTCTCTATCAGCATAATTAAGTTCATTAAAGTGTAAATAGATATTAGCCAAACTATTACTCATAAGTCGATATTGCGGAATTTCCATACTTGTTAAATTTTTTATCTGTGTAAATAATACAGTTTTCTTCAAGTACAATATTAAACAAAGATTTATAATCAACCTAAGCAATTGAGTTATTAATATTAATAATTCTTATAAATAATTAACAGTAGCTTAACTAGGTCATCTATGTCTATCAAATTAAAGAGGTTTTAAAGTATAGTTATGAATAATATATAAATTCTTGTCTTTTATTTTCTTAAGACTATCAAAATAATTTATAATGATAGGTATTTGATTAAAATTATTAATACATATATCATTCAATATGTTCTTAGAAAATCCAAGAGAGGGAGCTTATAGCATCCGCGTCTTTTTTAAAGCAGATTCATTGGAAATAACCCATTGTTTTGATGGTTGCTGGATTTCCGATGAATAAGGATGGATCTGTGTTCATCATTGGCGACAACTCGTCAACGATGAAGCATAAACCTCGTAATTTCGCTCTTTTTATTCCGCCAGACAGTGAAATTATAAATACGTTTAAGGCTTTAGAATCAATAAGCGAAATCAGACATTCATAATCATTTACGAAAGCTTTCTTCTGCGATGAATATTAACGTCAATAATAACATCGCAATAGCATACAATATATATACTAGAGAAATCCGAATTACAATACTCTTTTTAATTTTTTTTTGTTCATGACAATTCGAATTCTCATGTTAAAAACTACAATTTTCTTTTTCGAGATGCTTGAAACCACTAATTTTATCATAAATTAATTACACAATTTATGTAAAAAGATTGTATATTTTATTGAAAATTACACAATTTATGTATTTCAGGTTGCACAATTTATGTATTGAATAATGTAGCTCATTTTGCAGGAAAGTATTTGTTACACAAAACTATGCTGTGTATAACATAATTTGTTGTATATAACTTGCTATGTGTTATATAATACTTCTATTCTATGAGGTATTTTTGTGTGCCTTTTATAGCCGTTTTGTGAATTCAAGTTCACAATCTTAGTAGAACCTAGTGAACACTTCGTTCAGATACTCGAGAACCTGTTTTACAAGCGGTTTTACTATAACTTTCTCAATAAGCAATAGCTTGTGATATCACTTCTACATAAATTTAAGAATTGATAACATTATATTTTTTTTTATATTTCTATCATTGAAATTTTGATTAATCTTTTGCTATATAGAATTCATGACTTCCTGTTAACATTGGCATTAATTTCCTTTTTATCTTTCTCCGCTATGTGTATGGAATCACCATTTCTCAGTAAACGCTTTAATTTGGTTACCTATTTTGTAAGAGATTCTTTTATTCTTTTCACCAATATTTCGTGGTCAATGAGATTAGCTGCATTTTCTATTGATCACATTGTAAGAGTTATAAAGATTTTCACGTGTTCGGATTTCCATAATAGCTCTCTCAATAGTGATTTTAATTGACTCTCCTTAGAACAACTTAAGGGGTGATACAGTCATAATTCTTATTTTTATATCTATGAAATTCCTATTAATCTTTTGTTAGAAGGAATTCACGATTTCTTGTTAACATCAACATTAATACATTTTTTTTCCTTTCTATTTTATATATATGAATCAAAATTCCTCAGAAAATTAAATACCTTAATTTGGATTTTTTTTCAGTGAGAGTTTATTTTTCAAGATTTCTTGGTCAATGAGATTAGTTGTATGTTTATCATTTTTCTTTGGTCACATTTTGAGAGTTATAACAATTTTTCAAGTATGATTTTCATAATAAGTAAACAGTAGTGTCGAAGATTATAAAAAAGGCTTATTCGATCGAAGTCAGTGTTACCGAATGAATTAAAAAAAGTGGAAAGGAAAGCATAAATAATAGAATTTTCACTGCATCTTAGATGCAGTGAAAATTAGCTTTCATGTGTGTCTTTTTACTTTACACCACAGGGATGGCTAAAAACGAGGATAACATTCTTCCATTTTTTGATAATGTTGATGATATTGAAGGAATGGTCAGGTAAAAGTTCAATATTGACAGCGGAAAACGCTAATATTGACAAATACATGTTTGATTTTTGTTTCGCTGAATTTATATTAACAGAGTAAATCGCTCTTCACTTAATCTGCGGATTAGTAACAACAGAAATCGACTACCGCATATTAACGATGTCAGACTGCCTATTTTAATGTAATTTTTATGAAATTATCGTACAGGTATAACATAAATATTGACCTATATCACACTATTATTCAATGAGGCATTCATGTGTGTCTTTTTAATTTTTTATTCACAAATTTATGAGCTTAACGTCACCTTGACGATTATATTGTTATGTAATAATCAAAAAATTGTTATGCCGTTATAATATGTTATATTTATCATTTTAATGAATTTTGTTTTAAAAGATGCATTATTTCTAATTCCAAATCACTTGTACAGAATTTTCTTTAACATTTATGAAAAAACAAGAATACAATTTTATAAATTATCTATCAATAGTCTTTTGTAATATGGCACGTATATTTTTTTTCTATTCGATATGTTTTGAAATCCTCATTCAATGTTTGATAACATAGAAAATAATGTCCTCACAACCGAGCGTAAGGTGTTTTTGCGTGACGCAAATTTGTTTAACTTAAGTAAAATTATGAGAATTGTTTGGTACGACTTTGTGCAATTTCAATCGATTCTCTCCCTTTCCCGCAGTGTGTGTTCATGTGTACCAGGAAATAAAAAATCTCTACCTGTGACCCCTGCTTATGGTATCTTTTAAGAACTGCATTGTTTGTATTAAGTAGAACTATTACTAACGGCATAAACGTATGGTCGGGATTATCACTGTTAACGAATAGATGTAAGAATTTTATATTCATGTACCAGTTGTGAGGCTATTCGCGGTTTCCGTTCACTAACCTTTGGGACTTTTAATTAAGATTGATTGCTTTTGCTAAACAACCTTTGCCCAACCAAAAATGAATCGTGATTATGTAAAGCAGGTAGAAATGAAGTGAAGCAGTAGAGTTAGGAAATATATAAACTCAGACTGAGAGTCGCGATACAGAGGTTGAAAGAGAGATTGAGGTAGAGATTGAAGTAGAGGTTGAGTGATTTCAGTGTTCAGCAATTGTTCCAGAGTTGGAGCTGAAGTTGGAGCAGAGAATTGTTACAAGTTATCGGCTGGTTAATGTATGCTTGAAGTCAAGATATTCTTAGTGGTAAGAGTCAGTTAGATTATTAATAATCAGATAGAGTTAAAATAGTAAAGGCCTTCTCCGGGAGAGCATTTATAATTGTCGTTATATTAGTAACTAAATAAAAAATATTGTGATTATTGTTCTAACATCTCTTTGATCAACTTATTGGCTTTTAGTGTTAAAACATTGAGTTTAGCTATGGCACAAGAGGCAAACAGGAATGGGCAGACGTCACACTGTGTATGCCCTTTAGCAGGCGCATAGTAGTCTATTGTTATTGAAGTAATGAATTTTGTTATTGTTTTACTAATATTACAGCCCACTCATTTTTACAATTTAGTTTATCTAAGAAATCCTGCCAAACGATCAGTCCTAGGGACCCAGGGGCATCTGCGACTTAGAGAGAGAAAAAAGCATAACAGTTTTGGACATACAAAGAGAGGTCTTAAAAACTACAGTTTGCAAACTTTCAAAATGCTTTGACGGATTTCAACTTAATGGAGTTGTGGGAAGAATAATGGTGGAGATTAAACTTGAGACTCTAATAGAATTAAAAGTAAACAACAATGTTTTTATTAAAAATATGTTTAAAAGCCGGAAAATATTGATTTGAAAGAATCGCTCAAAATTGTAAAAGAAATGGTAAAACTGAACTATAAACCGAAAAGAATAGATTCAACTGAAAAACATTGGCTGGCATAACAGAAAAAAAACCGGGTATTTGAAAGAAAGAAATTATAATCTCCAGTAAGAAAAGAAGACTTTAAAAAATGATTTTGAGGAAACTACTAGTGCAATTGTTGCATAGATGAAAAGGTTTTTTTTATCTTAGAACTTTTTGTAGATGCAGAAGTCTAATTAAAGATTGTTAGCTAAGAAAATATAACTTTGAAAAATACAATTGAAAAAGAGAAAAACTAGTGTTAAAATTTGCTTAGAACGTGAGCAATTCGCAGAGAAACTATAGCATATGAAAGATCTCGAAATATCTCTACGAGTGACTGAGGATAAGCTTTCTTCACAAAAAAAGGGAAATAATGAACATGTTAAATGACACAGAGAAAAATTTGTGATGAAAACAGAATTACTAAGAAAAGGGAGATAACAAAATTTCAAGAATTAATTCGAAGACCTGAAGGTGAAAAAAGAGTTATGAATATCAAGCTTGAAGAACTCAATACATCGGAATCTTTTAAATCAAAAATTAAAAGAAGATATTAAAGACATGGTACTTAAAATTAATAGGTACAAAAACTGGATATACAGGAATCAGAAAACAAAAAAAATGAAAGATTTAAAGTTAAGGTTTCAAATTCGAAAAAACGTTTTTGATGAAGAAAATGAAGAGAACATTTTTTCACTATCTGTGAAAAACCCAAACCAAACATTTTGATTTGGAAATGTCTTGTAATCGCGCTATTGAAAGTATATATAAATACTTTAATAATTACATATAGAGTTTTGTACGTATATATATATATATATATATATATATATATATATATATATATTCTTCATATTCCTTAATTAAAAATATAACAAATTCATGTATCAGTCTCTTCAGACGTTAAGAAAACGAATCAATGATATTTAATTTATTTTCAGTTAAAATTAAAAGAAATTGTTTTATCAAGAGGATTTTATTCAAGATATTTCTCTTTAATTGAACAAAGAAACTAATTAAAATGCTCGCAAAGGTTTCTTAGCAGTTTCCATTACTATGTTTATCGCCAACAAATATCCAAAATTAAATTTTCCATCATCAAAGACAAAGATATTTAACCATAATAAATGTTTAGCCCCTTAATTAAATTAAATATTTTCTAATATTTCTCTTTATGGAATTGATTTACATTGAGTTTTGATTTTTTTGAGAATACAGAAACAGAATATTTATCCAAATTAAGAAAATCTATATAGGAATTTTCAGAAAATATTCTTGTTCCTTTTAACTGCAGAATATAAGTTCAATTAAGTACGGGTATGTAAATAGGCATAATAGTTGATTTTCAATTTATATATGTCAGTCAAAATTTTATTTTTATGTGTTTAGAAGAAGTTTTTAAAGTTATCTTTGCATTAATTATTTTATTCAGCTTATGTTGAGTGTGATAAAAAATCTCAAAATATAATTTTTTTTTTATCTAAAATTGTGAAAAATCAGTTTTACGCAATCACTGAAATCATTCAGCTTAAAATACATATTATTCTATGCTGAACTGATAAGAATTTATATATAAAAAGGAAACTGATTTCTTTCTCATTAATCATGTTGGTACATTCCGCTTTTGTTTTTCTTCATGTAGTTTCGTAATTCCCTCTTGTTTTCTTTATTTTTATTATTTATTAAAAAATATTCTTACTTTTTCATTGAATACTAGTTTTATGAAAAAATATGAATTTTCATTGGATAAAATTATTATTTACGTAAATGTACGTTATGAGCTTAAATTTTTATAAGTTGATTTGTCTCGAATATATATTTTAAGGTTCTTTCTCTTTAAAAAAATTTTACGTGTATAGGAGAGAAAGGAATATTTTTGAAATAGTAATAGTTTTAGAATATTAATATGTCTTTAATATCGAGTGTAAGCTTCCTTGTAATTTTATTACGTTTTCTCTCAACCTTTCAAAAATAGTTGTATTTTAGGAAGGAATTTAATAGTGTATGCAAGTATCTAACTAGATGATTTTATATTTTTCTTATTTTCAAATATTTACACTTCCTCCATTGTAATTTTATTTTATGTATGTTCTCATGTATTATAAAACAGATTCCGTATCAAATTACCTAACTTTAGAAACATCAGAAAATGTATACAATTTAATAAACTAAGTTAATGTTGGGGCTTCTTGCATTAAATCGAAAAAAAAAACTTACACGCCTATGGATTATATTATAGCTAGGAAATTTATGTTTCAAGCAGCATAATATGTATATTATGAAGTTATGAGAGAAAAAAGGAATCTGGAATTCTGATAAGCTCACATATTTTATTTTAAGTTTGAAATAAATTCAAATAAAATTAGAGATATACTATTATATATATATATATATATATATATATATATATATAAGTATGGCTCATTATCATCATTTATTCCTAGTGAAACAAGCAATAGCGGGGTTTGCATACTTCCTTTTAAATCTGTTTCATTATAACAATAATCTTCATAAACTTTGAAGTGAATGTTTCGAAACTAAATTTAATCAATAAACCATTAATTTCGGACAACTTTGTTCTTCGTTTCTTTCTGAATTTAATAATATCATAGTTAATAACTCGTGTTAAGTGAAGTACTTAACTTCCTTCTCAAATACTGTTAATCTACTTCATTTTTTCCTCTAAAACATTCTGAATTCAAGAGTAATTAATTAGCTGATTAAAAATTGTTTCGTATATGTATAGAATTTTAAAAAAAAATCACAGCTCATTTTATTTCCTTGATTACTTCGAAAAGTTTTTATTGGAAAGAAAAATAACTAGAATCGAACTTCAATATGATAACGACAGCTATTAGGAGATAATCTTTTAGGCTATTAAAAAACTGACTTGTCGGACATAAAAAAAGGTGGTTAGATTTTTAATTTTTAGTGTTTCTTATCAATTACTATTATATTAACATGAAGATTAAGTTAATTGATATAAATGTATGTCAAATTTCTACACTAATCAAAAATTACTCTGTTATTAAAATCAGTTTAGTCGTTGTGAAATCAAGAGAGAAAATATTTTATTTTTTAATGATGGCCGTTAGATAGACTCTAGTAAAACTTGTTTGACCATGAAGTCCGCCCTCAACAAGCATCACATTTGCAATAAAGGGACTACATACAGGAATATGCAAGTCATAAGAGTTTCAATTCTTAAGAACCGCACAGGTAAGAATAATCAATTGAGAATCTGTATAAAAATCGAAGATTGTTCAAAGGGTTATTCTGTCCAAAATTACTATTGAATGATAACTTTTCTATAAAGACCGGGTTATGCCTCGATAAGAAGGAAGGTCTTACACCTTCAAGTGTAGGAATTTAATCACGGCTGAATTGGGGCCGACAAAGATTTAAGCGTACGGTTCCACGGAATTCTTCACGTGTTGTTTGTAATCTCATTAGTTATAGTCTTGATAATACGTAATTGATAAGTACAGGGCAGGGTATCAAATTCGTTTTATGCCTTGGGTCAGTTTCAATTAAGTAAAAGCCTTGTGAGCCACATTACATGATGAATAAAGTGTTAAGTTTTCTTCTCTTAATATACTTTATACTAATTGTACTGTTAATTGGAATTTATAACATAGGACTTAGTTGTTTATAGCATTTTGTACAGGTATTTTGTTGTTTATCATTGATAGTTGCATTTTTATATAACAAGTTGGTTATTTTTTCTTTTATGTAACAGTAAAAAAAAAAAAGAAGAAGAAGAATTACTACTCATGAGGAAAGTACTGATGTTCATCAACAAAGTTTTGCTTAGTTTTACCACCAGTGGCTTAGATAGCCACATACGGAAAGTAAGAGTCTATAAATGTTAAAAATTTGTGATATAAGTCAATATTTTTCTTGAAGATTAACTTACCAGACAAAAAGTTACTACCCAAATTAACAAAAAAAAATTCTTGTTCTCTTAAAGCGGAATATTTGCGTTAGGAACACCAATCTACACAGTTAAACATTAATAGCGTGGTAGGGATTACCTTACTACGCTGCTGTGGTTTTTTCTATCTATTGATGCAAGATATGGTGCATCGATTCAACCCGACTATTAATAGCTCAGTGGCAAACACTGAGGTAATTAACAGTTATCATGGAGTCATTTAAATTTATTATCAGATATTTTAGTTGTTCAGGAATTTCAAAAATTAAACTAGATATTTTTTATTAAATTTTTTCCATTCAGAAATACACTTTGCCAACTATTGCCTGCGGGCATCCAGTTTGAAATGCATGATGTAGAATCTGAAATCAAACGGACATGTTATGTATCTTGAGTTAGGAATTTGACTCGTCTGCACGACATGTTTTTGTATTAACATTGCGTTGTGGACCGTCTGTGCGGATAGTTCGTGACGCAGTTGAAGCTGCAGGCATTTTTTATGAATATCCATTTTCTTTAAAGCACTTTACCTCACATACATAATGTGTACTTTTCGACTAACACTTCTTAACTTTTCATAAGGTTACATGAATTTATCAATTGATTTATCATTTACCTTTTGGAATTACAAAATTGGATTATGCCGGGAGAAAAGAAACATATAACACCTGTTAATTATGTATGTTTTAGGAAAGGAATGTGAAGCTCACCTATTGTGAGTGTGTACCCTCTTCAGAATCAATTAAAATTGCTTACGTGAAATTTATTTGATCTCAACGTTAGTCCTAAACATTGGAGGGGAATAATATGCAAATATATCTATATTTATTCGCCCTACGATTGCTATTAGAATTACGGTTTCTTATTACAATGTTATTTCTTATTAATTATCAAGTTTCTTGTCTCATTGGCTAAATGTTTTTAACAATATTATTTTTATCATTTGAAAGACCTAAAACTACAGCTATTAATTAAATCTAAAATATTGTTTTCCATTTGAATGAAATAAAATGTACGGAGAATAAAAATTTCCATATGAAAACTGAATCATATATCCGAATCGCAATTTTTTCTGCGTCATAACTTAATATATCTATGCATTAATGAAATAAGTTTCATGTACGCACGAACATCTATGTAATAAACACTTCTTTAAAATGCAACTTAAATGTTTTCGGAGAGAAACGAAAAAGATGACCCTATCACCCCCCAAAAGAAATTATGGATAGTTCCATAATAGCTCCCAGAATAAAAAAAAAAGGCATTACAGCCACTAATATAACGTATACTTTCTTTTATGTCAAACAGCTAGAGTGCATCGTAAAAACATCTTATTTTAACCTGTTCCCGAGATGCCGAAACAATGGAAATGGAACTAAAAAACGTGAATAATACGAGAAACAGATAAAAATAAGAGAGACAATTTTCGTTTTTTTGCACTTTATCTGAACATACCCTGAGGCCTTAAGTAGGAATATGGGAATAGTGGATATTTTGAATTCCAAGATAGTGATCTTGTATATAATCTCAAGTCTTTAGTTTTTTTTGTGAAGAAATTTTTTCGGATGAGAATGCTTTTTTGAAATATCATAACTTTTCTTTACGTTATGAAAGTTGTTGGACCTGCTGATGGGAATTCAGTGATGCACAATTAGATATTTAATTCTCTAAGAAGGTTCCTTGTGTAAATTTTTTTGGACCATTAGCTGATTTTCCTATGACCCATAAAAATGCTGTTGCTATTTACATGTAAAATTTGAAAGGGAAATTTCACAAAGAAATTAAAATAAAAAATGTTTCTAAATTTAAACTAATTTATTAGATTCTAACCCAAAAATTTAATATTGCAAATTGGTACTATTTATACTGATTTTTAATATAATTTAAAAACCAATTTTATGATTCTTTTATGAAATGGGAAATATAATTAGTCTTTAAGTTAAAGTAATAAGTATAAAACTGAAAATTACCAATGTAAAGTTTATAGTACAAGATGTTGCAAATGATTAATGTAATTTTTGTAATAAATATAAATAACTCACAATTATTATTAATGTATATATGTAATGTAAACGGCTCAAAGTAAATAATGCAAAATTTATTAATAATGTAAAATACCTCCATTTCTTGAAACATTTTTTCAAAATCTCTATCCATATCTATTAGTATATACACATATATCATTTAAAATTTCATCAGGGTTTTATATTTAACATTAATAGTAGTTTTATAGATTATGAATTAAATAGTGGGAAATGATTTTATTTTCAACCTCATGGATGCTATTTCCAACATCTTTTAAGATGGTTCAGTCGTGATTTCATTAAAATGATATGAGTTATACGTAGGCGTGACAATTGTGATTCTAACGATTAAATACGGTAGTTAAAACATAGTCTATGATACTCTTACGTAATGAATGCCGCCTTCTTGTATTTGCAGTTTCCTAAATTGAAATATAAAAGAGATATGATTGTATTGAGTGTCGATGCATGAAAAATATATCACGGTTTTCAGCTTATGAACACCTTTGCTTAACATATTACAAATGCAGATCCTGAATAGCTATGAAAGATAGATTTAGATAGAAGAGTGATATATATGTATTTCTTATGCCTTAATGAAAACTTTTATCCTTAAGATTACACTGACTTTTACTGAGAGAATATGATATGGTGACATCTCTTTTGAATATCAAATAACACTTGAAGTCATTTTGAATCTCCTGTTTAAGAAAAACTTTACATATATTCACATATTTATTATTGCTGATTTAAAAGATAAGATACATTGACTTCAAACGATAAGATAAGATAAGATACAAACTTCATTCACTTTAAATGTGTTGTTCACTTGATGATTCGATTAGCATGATTATCACAACGTAAATAACAAATAGGAGCTGACATTTCATTCAGAGGATTTAAAAAAATTTCAATATTAATTTTTATTAATTCCTATTTTAAGGACAATAATGGAGAGTTTATCCAATTCTTTCAACATAAATTTGTTTAATACGATTTCATTGTAAATAGCTACAAAATTTAAAATAGGAAAATTTTCAGATTTACTTGTCTCACTCTTTTTAAGAAACTTCTATACTAAATGTTTTTATAAAGTAGTTAGTATGTAGTCATAATAAAACCTTTTTTAGGAGGAAATTGTTAGAGAATCATTTTGTTTTATTATTTTATTCTTTATATTGATAATTTTTGTAGTCCTCAAATTTATAAATTTGTGAATGATTGCATTTCGAATCTTGCATAGATAATAAATACATTTTTAGACTTTTCTGCAAAATGTTTGAAAAGGTAGTTCACTATTTAGAGAAAGAGCAGACGAAACTTTATTGCTGGATTTCGTGAGCCTGAACAACACTGCGAAAAAGGGGTATGCAAAATCGAGTAGAAAGTGCTCACTTTTGAATACTTCACATACTCAAAATGGCTCCGATCCCAACGTATTCAAATTTGAGATTCGCACATACTCATTTTTAGTTACAAGCACATACTCAGAATGGCAACTTCACGTTCTCACTTTTGAATACGTCACATACTCAAAATAGTTCCTATCCCAACATACTCATATTTGAGTCTCGCACATACTCATTTTTGTACGTACTCAAAATGGAAACTTCACATACTCATTTCTGAATATAATCTTTTATCAATTATGAGTGTGGAATAGCAAAATGAGTGTCATGTATTTATTTGTGAATCTGTTACTGCATCAAATATGAGAATCAAACAAACCAGTGAGTATGTTTTGAATTTATTTTCCGATACTGTTGTTGTATCGAAAATGAATTTTAAACAGAAAAATATATATCAATTAAAATTTTCAGGGAAATAAATAAGCGCTCCTTTATTTGCAAGTATCATTTTCTTCATTTTATATATTATTTTACACTTTATGAAGTTTTTGTTACAAAACTTCCGATTCAATTCGGTTGAATCGAAGTTGGAGGGGGCCTGGCGAACTTTAACTTTCTTTTGGCGATAAATCGCTAATGTGGTTACCATGCAGGTTTATTTACGGTAATCCTATCAAATCTGTAAAAGGTGATTCGACGTCAACGTCATCTTTTCTTGCTTCTCATTTGAAATACTCGCCTTGGTGTCATTCTGGTACTTCATTTGCCTTCCAGGCACGACGCAATCTTTTTTTCTCTCTTTCGGAAGCTCCGAGTTTGAAACACCCGCTTTGGCGCCATCTCAAAAAAATCGCCAAGGGGATCCATCAAAGTTCGATTTTACCGAAAATAATTTTAATGCAAATTAAAGTAAGAAGTCACTAAGCTACGATTACGATGTAATATGAATACAGACAAAAAAACACCTGCAAAGCACAAATAACTACTCACAGAAAATCATTTTCAAATCATAAATCAGAAAATCATGATCAATAACATTTCAACAACATTTTTATATCTTATTTAAAAAAATCTTTCTGTAGTTGTGAGCGAGTCACTGGGTAAAAAAATGTAAACAAACACAGACGCGAAAATGAATATGCGTACATACTCATTTTAATATTCCTGTATTCTACCGCGTGTAGCGTGGTGAATACGAAATATAGTTCGAAATATTAAAGCAAACCATATTTGTTTTTGAAACCCACTTTGTAAAATACGTAGTCAGTATATAAAAGGAACTTTTATAGTCCTTATATCTGTAATAATTTTTTGAGAATGCTGATTTCCCATTTTTTTTTTGGTTTTGAATACTTATAATGTTCACATTCGATAAAGGTATACGCTCAAATCTGATACAAACATACTCATTTCAGAATGAGTACGTCTAGGTATTCATTTTTGAGTATTTCTTTTTTCTCCGTGAATAGTTTATAGTTTGCAGCAAAACTGCATTCATTTCTTTTCTCTCAACCGTTTCATCTGAGGATTGTTGATGCAAATCACATTCCCTGTAGTATGTAATTAATTTAAATAAATTGTTCAAATATGATAAAGTCTTTAAAATACGATATTTTTGCAATATTATATTTTATTTCTAAATATGTTATGTGTTATTCCTTTTTTTTCTCTCAAGCAGCACGATCAATATGTTTTCATTTTGAGGAAAATTATTCACTTGCTTAAAAATTTTCATTTTATAAAGAATGTAAATTGAATTACACTAACAAGTTCTTTTCTACTTGGTTTAATATTACCAAATGTATTTTGAGTTATTTTAAAATCATGGTAATCTTTTATAAAACTATAAGATTTCATTTTTTATTTCCCATTAATATCGTCTGACACGATAAAGTTAAATAATAGTTAGTAACTTGAAAGACAACTTTTTTTTAATTGAAATTGTATAATGAATCAAACAGATCAATTTTACTTATTTTCACGTAATTAAGTTTAATTAAATTTTGTGCAACTGTAAATAAAAGTCTGTAAATATGATATCAATATTTAAAATTATTTGTGAAATTATTATAAAATCAATAACATTATAATAAAAAAATGAAGTGTCCATAAATATAAATATGACTAAAATAAACAAAATTTCTATTTAAAAGTTAATAAGATACTATAATTTCCAAATACTAAGGTTTCAAAATGTCTGGAAACAGTAATGTATATTTAATTTCTGGAAACTGCAATGTATATTTTAAATCGCAAGTACACGATCCTCTTTTCAGTAAATTCAGTGAAAATTTTAAAATATAACGTGATTTATTTCTAAAATAAGAAACGAGTATAAAAAAATTGTGAAAAAGGATACTTACACGTTATGAATGGACTGTTTTATTTTGGACATAAATCTATGCCACATTTTCATGGAATGGAATAAGAATTTTCCCTGTAGGAAGAATTTTCCCTAATAAGAAGAATAAGAATTTTCCCTAATAAGAAGAATAAGAATTTTCCCTATAGGAAGAATTTCCCCTAATAAGAAGAATAAGAATTTTTCCTAATGGAGAATTTCATTAAAAAAAATATTTTAACATTGTTCAATGTAAGTGATTTAAATTCGCTACTACAAAGCCTCATTCAAAATGATTAGTGGTACTTTAAAAACTTTTCCTGTCACAAATTCATTTTTAAACATACATTTAGTAGAACGGGTATGAAGTGAAAGAAAACGAGCATTTTCAAACCATTTTTGGCTGGCATTGCTACGGATGTTCTGTTGATTCTGTTATCTCTACAAATAAAAAATGGCGTTTCTGCAAGAAATGACTTTTTATGTCCTGAAGTGACTACGAAACGAAAACAAAATCTGCAATTTTAATCCAATTTACATTTCACAGACTTCTTAAAAAGAAAGTAGTCCTTTTGATAAAAGCTTTCCCAATTATTATCACCAATTTGAAGAAATAAGCCGTCTTTGTAAAGGAGGCTACATTTTTAAAATGAGAATGTTGAACTAACCTATCTCCTTATAATCCGTATGGTTTGAAGAAGTCATGTAGAACATGTATAGTGTAATAAAATGAAAATGTTTGAGATTATTTAATTTTAAGTAATTTTTCATTTCTGGTACGCGTGTGCTTAAAAATGAGTTTATTATAGAAATTAAAATACCCTACACATCATTTTAAATTCTCCTGTATTTGTTTCTTTTCACAATCATTATTAATTAATTCAGAAACAGTTTACCCAACTCTTATTGATATTATCTTTATATCATTATTTAAGAAACAAGTTCTTATTGAAGTTTTGAGTAAAGAAAATAATAATAATGGTAGTTTTTAAGCAAATTTAATTGTTTGATAAGTAATTTTTCTGATTTTATCACTGACCAAAGACACCCAGAAAATCAGTCAGAATACGAAAAAAATCCTTAAGTTTATGAGTAATGACGAATTATTAATTAAGCATCTCTACAGGGTTCCGTTGTTCCTCTTTGAGTTGTAAATTAGTTGTGTAGAAAGGAATTTTAACAATAGACGTTTAAAAATCAATCAAATTATTAAAATAACGTAGAAGTAAATTATATTCTACAATTTGCTTCAAAATCTCAATACATGTTCAACAATGCTATGGCCAAAAGGAAAATTTGAATTTAAAATAAAAATAATATTTAAATTTGATGCATTTTGTGTAAAGGAAGCGCAACTAATCATTAATTTCTGTTTTTAAAATAACTTTTGTTGGCATAGAGAAGAAAAGAACGGATGACGTGATTAAAGAAATTTAATATTGATATGAAATGTTAAGACAAGTCTCATTTAACTTCCCAGATATAAACTATTGATATATGTATTTTATGTTACATTATGAAGTCATTGACAAATTCCTTACGTTTCTCGCCAAACAAATACATATTGAATAAGCAAAAAGGAAACATTTTCAATTACTTTTCATTTTAAATGGATATTACGTAATTATTAGCGAACATCTTCAAGAAATATAATTCTCTACTGAAGGTTTTCTTTTTTTAAAAATATTTATTATGTTTTGAAAAAAAAACTTAAATATTTACTAAAAAGCTCCCATCAAAGCAAAAAGGTATCAAAAGTAAGTAATTTTTATCAGGTCATTTTAAATAGCTACAAATTGTTACTCTTTTTTTTTCAAAACTTGATAGAAATCCTGACATGGCAAAATTAAAATTGCAGAAAATATAGAGCAACATATAAAACTTCAATGTTTTCAATTAAATAAGTATTGCTGAGGAAATAAAATACACCACATGAATAAAGCAGAAAATATGTGTTTTAATCTCATAATTCGAAATGTTTTTTTTATGAATGAAGCGGAATATATTATAAGTCATAATATTATTTTACTAGGATGCCTAAGATGTTGTTGGGATATCAGAAAGCGGATTGCGTAAGAAATGCTACAGTTATTAAATCTTTTCAAAAAAAAATAGAAGAAAATAATACAAATAAATGAAAAAATAATAATAAAATAAAATTAATAACAGTTAAAAAACAAAAAAATATCACCCAATATTGTCTTAAGTATTTGTACTAAAATGTAAATTTTACTAGGTATTAAGAAATATCACTCATACAAAATTTTCACTGTAGAAAGAATAATCTACAGAACAGGCGTACCATAGATTAATAATTAATAATTTTATAATTTCCATCAAGGAATGCAAAACACCTATATATTCCTTTGCAAGCTCAGGATGCGTGGAATATTACGCTAGCGCAAAAATTGGGGGAAAACCTATTTAGAATTATTCCATATAATGAAGTAACTTTCTTGTGAAATTGTTTCCTAGATAGTATTAACGTGTAAAGATTGTTGTAAGTAATGCGATTTCTCATAATATCCTAAATGTTGATAGCAGAAAACTGCATACTATGAAATTTATGTTATCTTTCTGTATTGATACAAAACGTAATGACACTTGCTAGCTGAATTACTAAAACTAACTGAAATAAGAATTTTTTTTCAGATGAATTACAAACGTGTTTCATATCATGTGCTGTATCATTACATTACTTTCAATATATTCATACATTGCCATAACATTTCCAAAAGGACAACTACAGGACAAAATACATATTTACAGTAAAGAAATTTAAATATAATACTTTAATTATTGCATTATACAATACATGGTACAGAATGTCTCAGGAACATGTTTCACTGAATTGTTATGCATGTTTACATAATTTGGAAAAGTGTGTAAAAAAATTTTTCGATTACATTCTAATACATAATGTAAAACAACATTGTATACAATATATTTTGAAATAATTTTAAAATAATAACTCTAAGTTATAATTTGAGAAAAATTCAAATATTTAAAAAAAATGATTAAAATCTTTTCGATAATAAGAAATTATACCACGTGATTTCAAAAAAACATTTTATAGTATATATTTTTGTAAGCAAATTTTAATTTATAATTAGAAGTACATTTAAAAAAATACTATGTAAAAAAATATTACCACAAAGAATATTTTAGGCTTTGAATGATGCATGAATAAAAACCAAAGATACATGTAAGATATATTATGAAAGCACTATTCCGAATATGTAGAAAACACTTTCAAAACTCATATTATACATCAATAATTAGTAACAATAGAAGTAAACGTAATATAAAGTAATATATAAACCATATACCATTCAAAGAAAATACAAGTTATTTTCCAAAAGTGTTTTAAAATACTCAAATGTTATTACATACAATGCAAAATACAAAGGTTTATGTTTTATTTCTTTTACGGAAATAATAAAAATTAGGATTATATTAAATTAAAGAATAGTATACACAAAATCATTGGACATTTAATGAGTTTGAGGGTTTATTTTTTAAAAAAACATAAATTGTAACGACAAAAATTATGTAATGCAACACAATCATCTTGTGCATATACTGAAAATACTAGTTAATAAAGTTCACAATAACTAAAAGTTTATTAAAATACAGAAAATTATAAAGAATTGTTTCATACTATATAAAACCCAGAAACTAACGACAGTAAAAGCTACCAAAGAGCAATGTAACTAATAGAATTGTGAACTTTATTAACTAGCTAGTAAATAAAGTTCACAAGGTCTAAAAGTACTTTAAAATGCAGAAAATTATATAGAATTATTACATACAATATAAAATACAGAAGCTGATGGTAGTAAAAATTACCAATAGAACAATACAATTAAGAGAGTTCACCAAATTAATTGAAAAGGTATATAAATCTGGTTATATATTCGGAAAACCATAGAATACTTGAATCGAATATATATGTACATACACAATTACATACGAATATATATATATATATATATATATATATATATATATATATATGCATGCGTGCTTGTGTATGTAGTTATTTTTAATATAAAAACTTATAATTTTCTTTTTACAGAACTTTTTTTATCGCATAAAATCATTTAATTGAAAAACCGTTATTAAAATAAGCAATAAAATCCTAACGTAATTCAAATAGAAACAGCGAGATTATAGCTTCATAATAGAAGGGATCGTAAAGAATTTTATCAAATTCAATTACAGTTACTTCATATAAATGGATTTCAAGTACGTGAATACAAATACATTATGTAACAATACAATCACAGGTTTTATAGATATATTTACGGATATCAAAAGATAAATTCTATAATTACTAAAATAAAGTCATTTACATATACTTTTTTACAAAATATTTCATTATATACATACATCCAAAGCAATTAAATTTGTATGAACAAAATATTTGTAACAATTTAATCAATATCGAGGTAAATCAAAAGAAATAAACTGTATTGCAATAATGAACTTTCCATAACTTTTGAATTGAAGAAGGAGTAATACATAACTCTTGATGTCTGAAAAAATATTTAATGATAAATTCTAGGAATAAATTATTCCCTGACCTAAAGAAAAAAAAACCCAAAAACATATGGCAAGAAACAAATTCATTATAACTACTTTACTTATAATAGCAACATTTCTAAGATCACGAATATACTGCACTTGGTTGTACTGTGTAGAAGGACAAGCTCTTTTAATTTGTCGAAAGACATAATAAGAAAATGTTTTTTTTCATCGAATATCGCTAAGTGCATAAAAAGATGTCGACTGTAGTCATACACATGACCTTGAAGCTAGTCGGAATCCCATCTTTCATCTATCATAAGCACATTTTGCACCATAGAATATTCTTGTCTCTTGCAATTACAAATTGCAAGATAAATATGTGTCCTAAGAAATTTTGTGGAAGGGCAAGGTTTAAAGAATCGAGTTCTTTTAATTTCTTGTAAAATGTAGCCAATCACTTTTTTATCATCAATTGAAGGATATGGAACACCTAGTCTAAAGAAAAGTTGTGATTTAAAAATATAACTTTTTTTCAATGGAATGTCACACCGTACATAAGAAAATGTCTATTGTAGCCGTTCACAAGACTGTTGAAAATAGTCGAAATCACATCTTTCATATCTCATAAACACATTTTCCCCGTTGAATGTTCTTGTCCTTCGCATCATAAATATTTAGATTAATATGTTTTCTAAGAACTTACAATCCCTGTGGAAGAGTAAGTTTCAAAGAACCGAGCTTGTTTAATTTTTCTTAAGATGTAACCAACCAATTTTTCTGATCACTTGAAGGATATATTACAGCGTAGTCTCAGAAAGAGCTGTAATTTGAAAACATGATAAATTTATTCTTCCCTGGATATCATATTGCACACAAAAAGACATGCTCATCAACCGTCCTCAATACATTTTGAAAATATGCAGAATCTATCTTAATAACTTGTGGACAAATCTCTCTCCTTGACACTTGTATGCTTTATAAGTGCTAACATACAGCTTGACAGGTAGTAGGAAATAAATGCACTTCACACCTATAAAATTCACTAAACAGCATCATAGTAAATGTTCAAAATAAGACAGTGTTCAAGCTAGTTCATTATATTACATATGCTCTTCATTTAATTGAAGAATAAATTTCTCTTTCAATCATTCTAAATAATTCCATCATGTTTTACATTCATTATTTGCAGCAGGAAAACGTAGCATATTTCAATAAAATTTATAGTTTTAAGGAAATGACTGCTGTCTTAAATAATATAGTGTGATGTATAGTTTTGAACAACTTTGAAAAGTAAAAACATTCATTTTGTAATTAAATATAAATTCACAAGAAAATTCTGTGTAATACAACAAATTATAAAACATTTAACTGTTCGCTAAAAGGAATATCCTTGTACATATGAATATATTTTCAAATCCGTGTTGAAAAAATGTCTTGGAATATTCACGGGAATCTATTTCATTGTTCGCTGAAAGAAATATCCTTATCAACATCAAATTCTTTTTGACTCAGCAATCGAATGATTGTTTCGGAATATTCTTGGGTAAATGTTTACACAGAATAGTACAAAAATCAGTAAGAGTCTTTACATTAGAAACCATGATTTTACAGTTTTTTTCAAAAGATATGAACATAAATTGATGAAGATGTGGGTGGAGAGCAGAATGAATAAATTAAAATTCATCCTTTATTTAAGTATTATATATAGCAATTTTCTTAATGAATGATGCCGAAATTATTTATGAACAAATTTAAATTTAATTTTATTATTTGTAAGCCTTTTCTCAAACTCTGACAAACTCTTTGAGATTTTGAAGAAAAAATTAGACACCTGAATAACAATTTTATCAATACATGTTACAGATCCACCTATAAATATACAAGATTTTCACTCCTAATATATAATCGTGTGAAAACTCATGCATGTTTTTTTATCATTTGATACAGGGCTTACTTTTAAGAGGATTTGACTTAGAGATTTAATGTAAATCTCTCTTTAATTAAAAACCTAACCTCAAATATATTATGTGCTAGTTATTATTATTGTGAAGGAATAAGAGTATGGAAATTTTTTTGAGAAAAATCAGACCATGTAAGATTTTATAATTCTTACTCTTTTAAAGATCTGAAATCCTTTATCATCAGATTATTTACTTTAAATTGAGTAATAAAAAAATTATCACTAAATTATTACTTAGACAAAAATATAATTCTTTTTTGTATACAAATCGGAGTTGCTAATGAATTTTTGAAACATAATACAAGGAAATAAGTATGAAGAAAAAGTATGCTTATGTTAAATTTCATTTCATGACTCAAATATTTTCTTATTTAAACACAAGCCATAAATATTAAAAGTGATTATGTTGATATTAAAAATGTCAGTAACACATGTATAGTCAAACATAGCCAAAAACATTTTCAACAGTATTACACAAATATATATGCAGAGAAATTTTACTGGCTCAACTTATTAATATGAACTACATTTACAGTATTATAGTAGTGAATAATTAATAAATACTTTGCATAATTATTGCGACTAGAAAATGTCTTATTAAAGAAGGTCACCATCGAATCTCAAAAATTCGCCCCATATTTCAATCTGAATTTTTTTTTAAATTTAAAAAGAGTTTGGATACCAATAACTGAAATTAGATTTCACTTAAAATGAAAATAGATCATCAAGAAATAGTTAATCCGTGAAAAGGTTCAGAAGAAGATGTAATTTTAGGCATTGATAGAAAATTTAAATTAAGAGCAAAATTTTTATTAGTAAATTATTAGATGACGAATTATTGAGAGTTTACAATTCATTAAGCATAACAAAAGCAGAAAAAAAAACTACATGTTTTTTATTATAGTATATGATTCAATACAACTCATCATTTGTAAAATACATATCACTGGATTGAAATAAAATGGTAAATATTCTAGAGAAATGGCAATTTACTAATTACGAAAGTAAACAAGTTCAAAAATATTCAAATTTTTTTAACGTCAAAATTTAACATTATACAAGCAGAAGAATGAATCCTAAAAATCCTTTCATTGCTTGATACAATATTGTATTGTGACCACATTTGGGAAATAATTATCTGCATCACAAATGCCCAATACACACCACACACACACACACACACCACACGCACACACACACACACACATATATATATATATATATATATATATATATATATATATATATATATATATATAAATTGTTTTGCTAATATAAATTTCGTTAATTTTGATTTCGTAAGGTTACACTAATATTATATATATCAGCTAAAATAGGTGTTACAAAAAGATTTAAATTATTTAATTTTTTTTTTCGATTTTAAAAGTTTCCAGGACTAATATAATAGGTTTTCAATAATGGGTATGGATATAATGATATACAAAATACATTCAGTTGAAAAGAATAAAAATATCTAAATAATAAATCTGGCTCATTCAATTGTATTTTTCACATGAATACATATTACTATAATAAAGAATATATAATGTTCAAAAGATACATAATATTTTACATGAATGTATTATACTAAAAGAGCTAATATACTAAATATGATGACTTATATATTGTTTTTTTTTATTTGAGATCATCAAAGGTATATTATTTCAATCAAAACTCTAATTCTAATGAAATGCGTAATGTTTAATAATATGATAGCTTTTGAATCTAATTAACCATAGGTTGTTGTTGTAATACCTAGAATTAGATTACTAAGAAAAATTTTGAAATCTAAATGGTTATCAAAGCTAAATAAATTATGTAATTTTCTAACGAAATAAATACAATCTTTCCGAGAATTTCTCAAATGATCCTGATTGCGTAACGATTTCTGAATAAATGTATTCTGCTATTAATGAGACTGATACGTATTTGCTCGTGGGAATGAAATTGTGGGAAACACATTGGTCATATCAGAATCGAACGAATTAGAAAACTTTTGATCGAGCAATAGGTACATTTAGTGTAATTAGAAATATGGAAAAAAGTTTTATTTACAAATACAAAAAATAAAACAAATAACAAATTTCAATTTCCATGGAAATTCTTTATTCTAATAAAAACATTTAATTTAAAATTTAATTAAATAGAAACTTAATAGATATCGTTAAATTATTAAAGTTATATGTTATATTGTTCGTTTTAAAAACTGTATGATGATACTTAGATTTATATTATTCCTAATCTAGCCAGTTACTTGAATTGATAAACTTATTACTCGTTGCTGGTGAACGAAAAAAAATATTATTAGGTGTATGCTTTAAGCCATTATAGTTCTCATGAAAGGTTGCAGGTTCAGCATGTACTCTCTGCTCATTGTCACAGCTAGAAAAATTTCCGACACAATTAACTGAAGCTGATGTAGGAAAGCAATTGCTGTTTGTTGATGTTCTTAGAGAACAATTATGAGGAACTATACAACCGGAAAATTTATCTTCAAAATTATCTGTAAGGATAAA